>OX419342.1:583700-816200 GCA_948470475.1 Galaxea fascicularis | reverse complement strand
ATGACAAGCTCACCCTTCAACAAGGTACTTCTTAAGGGGCATGGTCGTGGATTTAAGCACTTCTTTGAACAAAGAAAATCTCTATTTGTGTGATAGGAAACCTTTAAATAATGGTCCATTTTTATCAACAATCGGTGGTATTTGTGTGCTGAAAATGTTAACAAGGGTTTCTTGCAACAAATGGCTTGCATGGAAATGGATTTACAATTTGAAAAATTTAGGGTAAATTTTTCAAATCACCTCTGTATTTCCTTTGCCAATTAAGGCTGATTCTTTATACATTGGTTAAGTTCCTTACAGCTAATTTCAGGACCAAAAATTTCCGAAATCTTTGTGACAGTGCCCCTTTAAACATTCAACACAAATAAGACCTTGCAGAACTTTGCTCAGCAATTCCCAGCTGCAGGATGGGAGTAATGTATTTATAACAGTAACAGTATTAAGTGGTCAGTCCAATGCAGTCTGTAAATGTTGCAGGTCAAATTTTATTTTAGGTTAATTTTGATTTAACATAGGTATCCATATGATAAACTAAATTGGATGGTACAACAAGGGTCAGATTTGTTTAGTAATTAAGCATAGTCGTGATTATTACCACTATGACTGCAAACTTGTAGTTGGTGAAAAAAGGAAAAGACTTGATTTATGGCAACATGTACTTAGAATATTAAGGAGGTTCATCTGAATGGTTAAACAGTAATACAGTATTGTCTTTGGATTTTTTTCAGGATTTTCTCCTCAGTTTGTAAAATCTTTTAAAAATGGCTTTCCTCTTAACTGGCTTTCTCTTGTGGCCGACCATTTCAATTCACAAAGCAGGTTAGTGCTTTCACCCTAAGATCAGAATTTCAATTCTCATTTGTTTCCCCTGCCATCATAGAAGTATATGTACTGCAGAATTAGCAGGCAGAAGTTGTTAAAATATCAAGCAAATACATCTTGCGTGATCCTGCCCTTAATTCTCACGACCACTCTGCTTTATATTGTGTTGATATTACAGGGAGAAATTTGTTGCTGATCACTCTTAGGGTTTAATGGGTTAAGTAGTTCCTTGTACACGGAAGGATTAATTTCTATTCAATGTTAGAATCCCTTTTTCACACTTTTTAAAGTTTTGACACTCAATTGACACTCAATCAATAAAATGTGAAGTAGTCTAGAAAGCTGTTCCCATTTTCCAGCTCTGAGAGTGACGATGAAATGCAAGGTGTGGATCAAAAGCCAGAGAAGAAGAATCAGAAGCATCCCAAACAAGCCAAACATTCTACTGTCACTTCACCTACTGCTGAATCCACAAATGCAAGGAAAAGAAAATCCATAGGTACAAATTTATGGAAATTCAACCCTAATAGGAGCAAGTGTATCTTCTTAACTGTTTGTCTTGTAGTTTTTTGATGGTACTAGTAACAGAATGTGGTTAAACATCAACTGAAGACATTTAGTGTTTGTTGATTAATATTACTGTATTTTTGCAGCCTGTATGTTTGATGCAAGCCATGAGAATATTGGGCCCAATCCTCTCACAGCTGTCTTCGCTTTCCTCTCGCATCTATCACTTGAAATAAATCTCCCACAAGACCCCAATAGAGAACTTGCTCATAGGCTAAGTGATATCGCTTAGTGATGCTAAGACTTGGGAAAATGAATTTCTCGACTGACTTGAAGCTCTCAATAATATTGTGTTTTCATGATAATGTTTCGTTTCACCAGCCACTCTCATTAGAGTAACAGTTAATGACCCCCTGTCTTGAAGGCAATGTGGACATTGCATGGCCATCAAAAGTCTCCACTCTAGTTTTGTTGTCTGGCATTACAAAGGAATAAGGCATTAGTTTCTAAAGAAACTGTGATGCTGCATAAGTAGTAAGGGGGGGGGGGGGGTGTACACAAAAATTTGGTATTATTGGCATTACAAAGGTCCTGTCTCACGCCTAATCTAAGATCATTTGTTTTGTTTTCTTTGAGTTTGACACTGTATGCCTTTGTTGTAATTTCTTTCAAGCTTTGAAGACCCCAGAAAACAGGCAACTGCCAAAAGAAATGGAAGTTAAGGTCATTTGTGTTAACCGGTTATTATAAATTAGATATGTTAATTAAATCAAGTTGCAAAGGTGTTAGAAGCTGGCTTTCTTAAGAAAACACCTTACTTAATTCTGTTTTCGCTGAAGCAGCAAACCATTGTTATTCAATATTGTCCAGAAGTAATAATTTAATACTTTATTACTATTAGCTTATATAGCACATGGTACATGACAGAATGGTCAATGTGCAAAAAACATGGAAACAATTTATGCATGTTCCTTATGACAGCCATTCATAATGCCGTAAGCCCAAATCCTCACCAGGCACAACAAATCCCTGTAATATGAAGTACTAAAATTCAGAGTTGTGTGCATTACTGTATGAGTGCTATTCAGACAGTTGGAGAATCATTTTAGAGGAGTTGTAGTTTCTTTGAACAAGGTTTGCTCCGTTTGTTCCTCTAACTAGCTGTTAGAATAATAAAATTATTATAATTGGTGCCAGTGATCCACAAGGGAAATGTAACAAAATTTTGAAGGTGCCTGTGAATTGATTTCGTATCTTGCCTTGTCATTGGGTCGGGTAGATCTGTTATAACAGTGCGCTTTACGTAGCTGATACTAACAGTCACGTGTATAGTATCTCATAGTGACTTGTATCCCTCATAGTAGATGTAAGTAACTGGTGCTCCATGCTGCAGATACCAGGTGAAACTCTTGTGACTTGGGGCACCAGCGAGCCCAGTATAACTCCACTGTAGGTAGTATATGTTTGAAATTTTTTTTCAGACCACAAGGAGTGGTCGGATGGTAAAGCCCCCCTTAGCGTGGTGGAGAGGGCAGAGGATATTGACCGATCGGAACCACAATTTGGAGGGAATTGACCCTGGGGGAGAGGAATATACGGCTCGCTCTTCCTTGTACAATGTTGAAATCAAGCTTCCCATTAAGGTGAGAGGTTGTTACATCAAGAACGTTTGACATAGGTGAAGAAATGAAACTACACCTCAGGTTGCCGGTATGTAGCACTTTCTGGAAAAACTTTATTGCTCCAGGTACGATACGACCCATGAACACGGTCAGAAAATAGTAAGATAGTGAATGACCAATATTCAGTTTCATCTTAAAATCAACTTCAACATTTAGATTATTTTACTGCAACTAGATTAGACAGAACAAGTTTGAAATGTATGGAATAAAAATATATATCTGTAGATAAAATTGAATCCGATTTTGGAGCCACTGGATCAATAGTATCTTACAAAAATATGAGCGTTCAACCATCAACAAGTTAAAACTTATTTGATGGAAAGCATAATTCACTTAACAATGTCAAAGTCATGGAAAGCCTAATATCTGAACTGGACCGAACCGTATACCGGAGGTAAAATATTACGGTGTATCTCGAATCGCGGTGAACATGTAAACGTCCTGGCAATAGAATGGCCAGTTACTGGTTTGATATACTGTGGTTTCTTTTTTTCATAGATAGAGGTATCGAGCCCTTTCGAAGAGATACAGACGGCTACTGATGGTGAAAGAAGAAGAAGAAAAAGAAAAGCCACGAAAATTACAATGAGCAGCAAGAAGTCACAACCAAAGGCGTCTGCTCTGCAGCAAGAGACAAACAGTCCCAGAAAGTCCACGAGCACCGGAGATCCGCAACAGGTGCTAAACAGCTCCACAAAGTCTGTTACCAGGGGAAATCTAGAGCAAGAAATCAACACCTTTAAAACGTCACCTGGGAAAGGAAATCCGCACAGGGTGGTAACCAGTTATACATGGTCTACCAGTACAAGAAGTCCGCAGCAAGTGATCAACAGCCCCACAAAATTTCCTAATACAAGAAACGCGCAACAGGATGTAAGCAGCGCTAACCAATCCCTTGATGTAGAGGATCCACTAGATATAATAAACAGCCCAAAAGAGTCTCCCATAAGAGGAAATTCACAACAACAAATTTACAGCCCCAGAAAGTCCACGGTCGACAAAAGTGAATTAAGCAGCCCAAAACAGTCAACTAACAGAAGAAATTCAGGGAAAGAAACATCCTTCACTGTACAGACGTCCACTGGACAAGAAAGGACATTAGCACCGCAAATGAGCAACTGTAGAAAGTCAAGGAGCACAGGAAAGTCACTACAAGAAACAAATGAACGCACGAGTCCCTGCAAATCCCCTGGCACAGGAATACCTCGGCATATTCCAGGACAAAAGAATGGTAAGGTGTCCGGTGATTCTGTAAAGCCGTCGTCAAACAGTACACAGGATGACCAACATTCTGATGAGCCTAGAGCTGCCACACTGAGCTATGCGTCTGGGAGGAGCAATAGTAGCAGCAGTGGTTCAGAGACAGAGAATGAAAAGTTAAAGAAAAAGTTGTTTTTTTCACCCCAAAAGTCTCCAAACAAAACTGAACGTTTACAGGCAGTTAATGAAAAAGATCAACTGGACGATGAAGAAAACCGGACTGATGACAGCGGAATTAAACAGACGGGGGATAAAAAGAGTAAAGTTACGCGTGATGCGGTACAGACGCGAAGCTCAAGGAAGAAAGCAGAGGACGTTGGCACTGTTGAGAATGAATTACAAAACAATGACGCTTCATTGGATGATGAAGATAAAAAGGCTGCTGAAGACAACAGAATTAAACAGAAGGGTGACAAGCGGCATAAAGATACGCGTGGTGTTATACAAAGGCGAAGCTCGAGGAGAAAAAAAGAAAATGTGGCCACTGCTGAGACTGAATTACATAACAAGGACGCTTCACAGGGGAAAAAGACAACTATAGATTTAGTAGCAGAAGGAAACGTTCAGGACAGCGAGAGAAGGAAAAAATTCAAAAATGTCTACACTGATAGTGAGAGTGAAGTTGGCGATCAGCTTCCAGCTGCTAACATTCCATTACCGTCGAAACGTGTTTTAATATCTCGCGCTAAAAATATAAAAAATCAGCAAACTATATCTGATGTGGACTCTGAGGATAGTAATAAGAAGAGTTTGAAGGACAGCCAGGCGTCTTCATGTGATGATGGATCTGATAGCAGTGCACATTCAAGAAGACCGCGCTCCAAGGCACGCGGCAGAGAGAACAATGTTGAAAAAAGGGTTCTTCATAAAAGAGTGAGAGCGCTGGTCAAAGAAACAGCAAGCACTCAATCATCCGGGGAAGATTCGGATGGGACTTACTCAAAGGTGTCAACCAAACAGACGCACTCAAAGGCTCCAAAAGTGGCCAGAACAAACCCTGCTCCACAAAAGAAATTACAGACTGATAACCGACCTGTTACTGGTTCGCGCATTAGAAGGGAGAAAAGTGATGTTGTGATTAACAGGGTACAAGACAAAAAGCAAGCTTCCAAAGTGTCAAAACAGACGGGGAATAAAGTCAACAACAGTGGGGAAAATGAGATATCTGAAGGAACACCATGGAATGATGAAGAGATTCAACGATTGAATGAGTACGTATTATTTGTAGGGATGTCATTTACAAAATGGCCGAATTGCAGTGGAATGTTACGATTGAGAATTTCTGAATTTTCCGAAAATGAGCCTTCCAGATGATAGGGTCCCTAGGGGTAGCTCTTTTTAACCCGCTGTGTCAAGCTTAACCCGTTCTGGCACGGAACCTCCAAAACATTCATCAATCGTAACACTGGTGAGTGCATTGCATTCAGTTAGGTCTTTTGGTGTTTACTTATATTTCGTTTAGAGCACTCTTCAGTATTCCTGGAAACACCCCAATGTTCTGGCAAAAAGTTTCCAGGAAAGTTGCATCACGGACCGCACAAGAATGCCAACTGAAGCATCAAGGAGAGGCGTTTGTTTCCAACAAGAGGGCATCTTCAGTTAAACAAACCTCGAAGAACGACCCAGGAATCAAAGGTGCCGTTCAAAATTGTATGATCGTTATCAACAATTTCATGTTCCCTGTCGTCTGTCTGCGTACAAATTTCCTATGTTTATTCAGTTTCAGTGAAGGCAGTTTCAGGCGGTGTTGGGACAATCAAGCGAAAACGAGAGATTCGAGAACTACTTGAAGAACAGGATGTGGGCTACGAGGATGACATCTTTGATTCTACACCTTTCAAACGATGGAAAGATGTTAAGGTACCAAACGTCCTCGACGATTTCTTTTGTCTCTTACCTATAGTGGAGAATTTGGTTACACTATTTAGTAATAGCTCCTTCATTCCGGAATCAGAGTGACCGAATTATACGGAATTTGGGACCTATCTCGTCTTCAGAATGAACAGAATATAATTTCGTTCATTCTTTCCTCGAAAACGGTTTACTGAGCTTTTTTATACCAGAGATTTTAGCGGAAAAATTGTGCGCGGCCCGCCAAGCCGTGGAACCAGAAGTCAATGTTCACACACTCGGTCCACATTGTTCTGCACGCTGGTTGCAGGTTACTGCCGTTTACAGGATCTGGGAACGAATTCAAGACCAGAGAAGAGGCAGAAATAAAGCTGTCACTCAGTTCATTTCTTACAGCATCAGCTTTTATTTTTGGCCCGATCCTGACAGTCTTACGCGCTTGCTTAACGACAATAGACTACGAGTAGTATCTAATTTCGGCGATGGCGACTGCGGGGCGGGGACATACTCGCGCGCGCACGAA
Organism: Galaxea fascicularis; assembly: GCA_948470475.1. Classification (NCBI taxonomy): domain Eukaryota; kingdom Metazoa; phylum Cnidaria; class Anthozoa; order Scleractinia; family Euphylliidae; genus Galaxea; species Galaxea fascicularis. The sequence goes on along the minus strand of OX419342.1, from coordinate 809,555 downwards.
ATTGCGAGGAGACGCGATGCAAGAGGAGCACCGGAAATGAGAAATTCGGCACTCCCCACGCGTCGCGTCTTCTCGCAATTTCGTGCGCCCGCGTCTATTTCGCCCGCCCCACAATCGCCATCTCCGAAATTGGAGACTACACGCACTCTAAAATGAGGAATGCGTTTCCTTCATTCGTTGCAGCTTTCGTATAACCTGAGAGGTAACAGCAGTTATGAAATTAATGATGACGATGATAAAGATAATGATGAGGAACCCAGTGAAACAGATCATGCTTCAACGTACAAGACACCCGGTAGCCGGACACCAAGCAGCCGGTTCCGTCCTTTGGGACCTTTATCAGTGTCAACAACACCTAGTACAGAGTTCGTCAGTCCAAGCTTGTTGCAGCCAGTCAACCGGTCAGTTTTATATTAATATATATTGTGCAGTGTTCGCTGTCAAAATTCTGTGTCCGTGGCGGAGTTACAGTGGTTCAAAGTCGGCCAAAATCCCATACATTTACTGTAATTTTAGCCATGTTTACCCCCCTTCCCCCAAACCCAAGATGGCCTCAGAAACTCAGAAGTTGCATGGTTAAACCAAGCGTTTCTGTTGAGTGTTCGACGTTTTCTCATTCTTCGACCGCTTGAAAACTAGGATGAGATGAAGTATTTTTGCCCTTGTGCGAATTTTCGCGCGGCCACAGAACGAAAAAAAAGTAGAAAACGCTTGGTACGCTAGTCTCCTTCGCAGCCGTTTTTTGTTACGTGACACCCCCCAAAAACGGCTGCGGAGGACTCTTTTGCTACGCAGGCTATCACATGGTCAAAACAACGTCATGATTGTCCAAGGCACTGTATTCTGGCAGTCTAATGCTACAAGCAAAACACGTGCGCACACAAACGATGACAAAATTGTTCCTTCCTCGATGCAAACATTTTTGTCGACATCAGTGTGTCAGTGTGTATGTTTGCTTTCAGAAAGGACATGGATCATTACATTTACAGAATGCAGCAAAGAAAGCGAACAACACAGGCGCCTGGAAAACAAAGGGCAAAGGTACAATAACTGGATAATATTCTGTTGTGATACTCTATTTTGATCGCTTAACCCTCCTCTCTCTCCAACTTCTAACAGAAAAAGGTAATTTTCTGTTCTTCTCTGATCTTTGAAACTAATGGTAGGGTTCTCTGTAACATTTTAAAGTACTGGATTCTTGCGTTAAACATACGGACGTCAGACTTAAGAGAATATTTTTTTTTGTGTGAACCACTGGACGTAAATACCGGAGTTCACATGTCAAACAACCGGACGTTACGTCCAGCGTCCAGCCTCAAACGAAACCCTTGCTAGTTGGGAATGAAACAAATTACAAACACTGAAACGAACATTGCGACACTGTTTTGAGAGTAAAAGACTTGTTTGTGTACTCTCGGCTTTTTGATTTTGTTTTCTTACCTTGCAGCAGATGAGGACTTCCACGCCAAAGAAGCCATCATCGAGCCGCCATTTTCCCGCGGTGGTAAGCTCGGACATATTTGAAGCTCATCCTGCTTCAGACGACAACGACGAGGACGAAAAAGATTACTACTTCTCTGATGAATAAAGCGTTTATATCATTGTATGTCTTTTACACTCGAAAGCAGATTGATTGGTTACGTCTAGATTTAGAAAAAGTAGAAGGGGTCATTTGCTCGTTTTGTCTTCAAAAAAATCTCACTTTTCACTACAGTATGCTAAGCACAAGCAAAAACGCGTCTTGGCGTGTACAATAACGTGAGCGCCAAAAGCAGAATTCCCGGTTTGTGAGGGTTTTTTTTTTTTTATAAAAACTAAACTTTTGTGAAATCTGTTTCCCACTAAATAAAACACAAAATCTCAAAACTCAGTGCGGTTTTCACAAAGAAATGTGCCTAGGTAGTGTGTGTTATTTAGACCCACCTGCGTTGCACCTCATCGTAAATATCGCGGAATTTTTATTCCTATTTTTCTTTGAGCTCGAGAGTCATCTCTTCAAAGTATGTATATACGTTTTGATCATTTCTTTAGAATATTTTTAAAATACCTTGTAAAAAGAAGGATGATGGTCTGAAGTGTATCTATCAGTGTTTTGGAGTGGTTGGCCTGTAACCACCGTGTCTTGTTCAATGTGTATATTGATATTAAACTGTTTGACAGGATTTTTGAATCTGTTTTCAATACTCACTATTGAAGGGAAGTCGACTTGTTTGCAACTCCTCCATCTAGAGAGCTCATCCACCTGACATCTGCCTAGAAACCGCGAGATGTTCTCGTGAAATTGAAAGTTCCAAGTTAGTAAAATACTCTTTAAAGTAATGGCTCGCAAGACAATGGTGAAGGAAAGACGCTTGAAGAGCCCAGTTATACATTGAAACCCAAGAAGAGGTAACTGAGTCCTTCATCCCATAGCTCACTCCCTCTTCTCACTTCCCATAGTCCACTCCTTCCCTCAACAATTTACACCTCTTTGCACCTTTACCATTACCAACTGTTCATTGCACAGTTTTGTCCAACTCCTTTTGCACTGTATTCCATTTCCACCCACCCTCTCTTCCCCTGCCCCCTTAACTACTGGTTCCCTGTCTCTCCTCTCCTTCCCTTCCCTTACAAACAAACCTCTTAGCTACCAGAACTTCAACAGCCTCTGGAAGAAAGGCCATTTCCTCTGGATTTAGTCCCCTACGTAGCCGCTCCTTGTGTCGTCACTCTGTGTAGGGGACTGTTCTGGATACTGTCAAACATGAAATTATTACTCCCTTACTTTAACAAATTTTTATTGTTTTGTGGTAAAGGAAAAATGAATTACATGAACTTTGCCCTTTGTGTTCATGAATCTGCCGTTGTATCCCTTCCCTTTCCCAGCCTAACTCCAGCCACACATGCAGCTTTTCGGTCCGTCACGCATACGTTGGCTCCTGGACTAAATTCTGTTCTACCTCCATGTAGTCTATCAGTATTATCATCATTCCTACAAATTTCCATCAGTGAATGTCCATTCTCTACGTGCTATCGATTTTAATAGGGAGCTTAAGCACGCGCGTTTTTGAGACGCGGACGGCAACCGGAAGTGAATATTTCGCACCCCAGGATAGCGGTCTCAACCAGACTTTTAAACTTACGGTCTCTTATAGTGAAAAGATACTTAGCGATATAAATATAGTTGTGTGAAGACAAGTTAAAAGGGAAAACATCTCACTTCCGGTTGCCGTTCGCGTCTCAAAAACGCGCGTGCTTAAGCTCCCAACTGGAAACTGTTGTGTTGCGTCACTGAAGAAATCGTGCAATCTCCTTCCCAGTGCTTTTCCCTTTTCACAATCATGTCACGCCATCGTGTCACGTCTCATTTTTTGTCCTCCTCTTGCTGCGTGAAAAACCCCATTGAATTACATTCCATTTTTTCCAGTTGTTTGAGTTGGTTTTGTGCTCTTCGTAACAAGTACTCAATACGAAGCCCGTCTGTCTTGGGTATTAGCGAATTCTTCCTAAACTCATATTTGATGTGATCTGCAAATCCAGGCTTATCTTGGCTTGCACGGAGAAACTTTCTATACAAGGAAAGCACTTGCTTCTGAAGACGACTACGTACCATTTTAAATAGATGACGACCTGCACATTAGTTCATCTCGGTTGAAAGCTGCACGAACATTGTGACAAGTTCTTTCGCTCCTACGACCTCCGATCCGCCATTCTGCTTACACTGAAGCGCTTGCGCAGAGCATCAATCCTCTGTGCAAAACAACAGTGTGTTCATTTCGCCATGAGACCAGACGAACATAAGAAGAAGCAGCGAGCAAAGTACAAAAAGGAACACGGTATTTCAAACAAGAAAACACCTTCAAAAGGAACAAATGAGAAGCCTAAAGATGGAAACAATGTGCAAGTGCAGGATGAAGAGGTTTCAGCAGACACTGACGAGGTAGAAATGACTATGAACTTGTTGTTTTTATCATGACGGAAGTAAATATCTCAACTAAGATTAGGATTGCTTAGCTTTTGCATATAAAAATCGATTATACATTTCCCCTACCTCTGAACAACAGCAGTAAACTTGACAAAACTGTCAGCCCCTGATCGTAATAACTATTTTTAGATTTTATCCCCCAGTGACGACAATGCTTGACCAGTTTGCACATGCAAATCCCCACCAGAGCAAAGCGCCAAAAATCTCAGGGAAGCGGGGGAGGTGGGGTGGGAAGGAGGGTGGGGGTGGTGGTTGATATTGACTGGTACATTATCATTATTGTTATTATTATAATCATTTTCTCTGCATGGTAGAAATAAAAGAACCCTTTTCATGAAGTTCTTCCATGTGGTTATATAGTGATTTCTCTATCTTGGTAACATTTACATTTTTAAAGTCAGCTCATTACTAATAATAATGTGGCAATGCAATTAGATAGCTCAAGCTCATTTCTCAAGAAGGAAAGTCTCCAGTAACTGGGATCGTTATGAAGATCTTGAAGGTGAGTAGTTCTTGATCAGGATGAAAAATGATGGGACCAGTCTTTGAGTGATGTAAAATTTATAGGTATTCAAACTTCAACAGAAAGAGTGGGATGACTGCCATTCAGTTCCATCTAACTGTAAATACTGGTAAATGTTCTGTACAGTTGGTGGAGTGTTTAATCCGGTTAATTCCATGAATTAACAAGGCTTAAACCTGCAAGCTAGTTTGACCATTTTAATAAAGAACAAGGTACATCTTGGTCAATAGCCAACAGTGGTTTCAGTCACCATGGGAGTCAATAATAATATTGACTCTTGCTTAGTTTGACCATTTTGAACAATGAATACCACTCAGTCTCCATTAAAACTAACATTTTGTTAACATTTAGAAACAAGTGATGAAGACGACAGTGGTGCAGATATCCAACAGAGAGGAGAAGATTACAATGTTCTTCTTCAAAGATCAGGTAAATGAATTCAGTACCATAAGGTAACATTTTCTGTATGAAGATACTAAACTGTGGCTTAATATCAGAGATCAAACCACAGTAATATCTCAAGTCTGCTAACTGCAATAAGACAGTCACCGTAACTCTTTGCCATTCCGTAATGTCATTGAAATCCTGTGATTTATCACCATTTAGCTAATCCTGCATCACAGTTCCGCTTCCAGTCTGAAAAAGATTGGGATCAAGACACTGATAATGGTGCAACACAAGTAAGTAAATACATTCGTACCCATTAAAGTAGCTCTATTAAGCTGGAAGTTGTCAAAGTCCTGAAAATTACTTCCCTTAATTGCTGTAATTTTGACCTCTATGAATTGGTTGTGGTCTCCCTCTTATTAAGTCCCAAGGAGCTGTTCCTCTTGAATTGGGTTTGGTCTGTCTCTTATTAAGTCCCAAGGAGCTGTTCTATTGTCTTGAATAATGACTGTGACAACTTGACCTTCCTTTTTGTTAGTTTGTTTTTGTCATACCATTTTCAGGTAAGTGGTTTTTTGAGTGTTGTTGTCATAATATGGACATTTAGTGATCAAATCTGACATGAAATAGCATTTTTGTCTTGCTTGACATTTATGAGGTTCAAACCTGTATTAAGTGTAAATTAAAACATTACCCAAGACAAGTTCACATATTGTATGAAAACCTGTATATCCTGTTTTCCATTTAGTATTTTTAACTTATTTTCTAGGTTAGTGTTTCAGCTCTGGAGGTTGATTTTGGAGCTTTAGCAGCTTCCTTAAACAGTGTTCCTCTGCACAAACGTCTCAATATCTGTGCTGACGATTTGCATGTAAGTTTGGCTTTAGTTGGTGAGATTCATACGACCAGAGCTCCGGCAGCTGTGAGTCATCGAGTTACAGACTACTGGCCGTGTTGGTCAATCGATACTTGAAAAGTATAACTCTTAAAGTGATCACTTGAACTGCCATGACTGCTTACTATCACAGGGACATACACCTGCTAATGGTAATGGATTTATATGGTAATGGATTTATATACCGCATTTTCTATGTATATATATTCAAATGCGGTTTACATCATCCAACCCACCCAACCCATGAAATCATGAAATAGCAGAAAGACCAGACCAGCACACCGGGAACTCCATGCCCTACTCTTTCCGATTAGTGTGTGGGTTCTTTAACGTCCCACAAGGTTATGAACATTGAAGTGCTGTGAGACGGGACCTTCGGTTTATCGTCCTTATCCGAGAAGACTAGAAAGTCTAACAATTTGCAGATGTCATTACAAAGGCAGCACTTTCTCCTCAGTTATTTTAAGACCCTGAGTGTTGGTCCGGCCGGGGATTGAACCCATGACCTCCCGCACGGTAGTCCGGCACTCTACCAACTGAGCCAACCGGTGGACCTGCTACAAATCTTATAGAAAGTCCTGGTTCTGATTTCCATATTTAAACATTTTTAGTTCCGAGGTTTATGTTATGTGTGACCGACAAGTGAGAGGTGCTCATCAGAAATTTTAAATGTTGGTCTGAATCAAGTTTGTGACCATGCTTTCAAAAATAATGTAAAAGGTGCTGATTCAACCACTAGTTCAACGACCTATGGTGTCTGTATGATTAACAAGGCTTTCATATTCATAAGATGCATCTGCTCAGGTTTTTCACGCTGGCAAATCAATAGCATTGTGGTGGTAGTAGTAGTGAGTCATATTAATTAATAAAATATTAAATTATTTCCTTTTATTATTTTCAGCCAGATCTTGTCCACAAATTTGAAATGAATGCACAAATATACCAAAAACCTCAATCTGTTTTATCCTGGTGTTCTACCAATGAAACAGATAGTAACACAGTGGAAAAAGCACAGCCAAACCTAAAAGATTTGCACACACCCTGGAAATCTCTGCAAAGTAACCAAACTGGAAAACATAATGTAATCAAGATAACACCAAGACCATCAAGTATTGTCTCTAAACAGCCACATGGTGCATCAGAAGGTGATAAGGACTTGTTAGAAGCTAAAGTGACACAAACTGCCACACTGCCATTAAGGCCACACAGTGTTGAGGAGATACAGACATCTCTGAAGGATGTGTTTAAAACTGTAAATTATACTTCTTCCACAAAAAGCACAAATGGAAAAGTAGTTGATTCAGTTAATCATGAAGAAGATGAACTTGATTTCCTTCTTTCTCTTGAAACACCAAGTGTCAGTAACAATGAGATTGCCTCCAGTGGAAATAATTCACAGAAGGTTAGTAAGGTTCATGAGGGTGGAAAGTAGCAATGGGAACGAATATTATTCATCATTCAATGGATTTCTTTACCCCTTTTCATTGGCTAAGAGCCCACCACCTGACCTGCAAATAACTGCCTACAAAAAATAATGGTCTGCTCATGCATAAATTATACTGTCTAAAATGTGTTTTTGTTGCAAAAAATTTTGCTCAAGCGCAATCACACTAGAATAAATTATATAACTGAGAAGGAAACCAACTGATTTCTGCCAGCAGCGCACGCTTACTGCTCCCCAAAAAATATCAAAACAAACTTGGTGATCAAATGATAAAACAGTTATTATTGAACTCGGTTTTCGCAAAATATCATAATTTGTCAGTGTCTCACAGATCTGCCTCAGCGTTCGGCTTTGGCAAATAATCGATCTGTGCGTCACTGACAAATCATATTTTGCACAACCTCGTCCAATAATTGTTAATCAATTGTAACTGGTGATAACCGTGAAAATAAAAACAGCCAAGCTACCAGAAAAGACTTCTGAGGAGTGGGAAGATCTGTTACTAGAATATCCACTAACACTTCCCCACCCATCCCCCATAGAAACTATGCCGGTTAATTCTAATAAGGCAATGTTACGCCTAAAGTGCTTTGTGAATGTGATGTTCGTTTATGGCGTGGCTCTGATTTTCTCAGGCAAATCCATCTCCAGAGGTGACTCCATCAGTGAAGCCAAATACTTATCCTGTTAATAGTGCTGATGACAACCTGGAAGACTGGCTTGATAGTGTGCTGGGCTGAATTTATTACCCAGCACGAAGAACAAGATTAGATGATGACAACCTGGAGGACTGGCTTGATAGTGTGCTGGGCTGAATTTATTATCCAGCATGAAGAACAAGATTAGCAAGATAGATATTCCTATTGGGATTAACAATACCTATTAAAGGGAAAACAATTACGTCTGAATAAATGTATTTTTTTAATGAGTGCTGCACGGTCCGCCTTACTTAGTGGAGACTTACCTTGTGCATACCATCAAGTACACAAACAGAACACCATAAGAAACAAATTTTGGCAGAGACATAGTTAAGTCTAACTGGTAACCCCCATTTTTTATATGCAAAGCTCTCCGCAATCAATCAAATTTGACAAATTTTTATTAAGTTAAGCAATTTTTTTAATTTTTTTCCATTCTGCATACCACCATCCAGTGGCTATCAGTCTTGTGAGTCTACATTCAAACAGGGATGGAATAAATGTATACAGCTCATATTATGAGTTAGGATACTGCAGTTACAGTTTTATGTTTGCAATCAACTCTCTCATAGCAACCACTTTGTAAATACTGTATAACCGTTTAGTTTCTTAAAGAAATACTGTTTCAAAAACTCTCCTTTGTAGTGCACCTAACCCCTCCAAAATTTTTTTGCTTAAATAAATCTTTGCATCTGTCTCACTTTTTATAGGCTGTAAAAGTTATGAAATCTAGTTAACATCTGTCCCACGACCAAGCTTGAAAGGGACATGGGTCTGTTCCTTACATGACATCACAAACTGATTTGCATTGCATTAAGTCTTTGTAAAAATGCATGCAAAGCAGTTTGTGACGTCATGTAAGGAATAGACCCATGCGGCCATGCCCCTTACCAGTTTGGTCGTGGGACAGATGACTCATAACTTTTATAGCCTGTAAATAGTCACAATGTGTTTTGGGTTGTGCGCGCTTGAAGTCGCATCAGCAGCACACAGAAGCTGACGAAGGAAAAACCCCATGAGCAAAAATAAAAAAAGAAATGTGTCATGCAAACATCCCAAATACTGAAAACGCAATCATGTTCACTACAATGTCACTACCTTCCACAGGGTTTAGGTGGAGTTGGTGCAGAAAAAAAGCCATTAAGTCCCTGTTGTGGCATGGACTAGAGAGCACGCATACTTGTAGCAGTTGCATTTTCTCTGACAAATGCATGCGCAATGCTTTTCTCAATGCAGCTCGCATAAAACCTGAAAAACCTACTTTCCTCCCTTAATTTCCCAAAAACTAGCCATACAACCTATGTCCAAATTTTGTTATCTGCCAAAATACAACAAAATGGAGATGAAGATTTTTTCAAAAAAATCTTTCAGAATTTTATTAATTTTAAAAATAGACAAAATTCAACATTTTTGCTGATTGCAAAAATTGTGCCTGAAAGATTTTTGTGTTCTTCTCTCTAAATGTTTCTTTTCAACCACATTTCAAATCCTGAAATTTTTAGGTGAGGTCGTACCACAAGATTTTGAGAAAAACACCCCCGGTCGGTCTATTTTGTATTTGCTTAAACATGCTTCTTGGACATCCCATAATACATTTGGCCACAGATGCAATGTTTTAAAAATTGATGTTATATTTTTGCTCCCAGGTGTTTCCTTAGTCAGTTTAAGTGACCCTAGCTTGCATGTAAATATGCTTACTGAACTTCAGCTGCACGCAAGCCGCCTGTAGCAGAAAAAAAACTGTAGTACGCCAGCTTAACCGAAACACATATTTTGGGGTTAGGTGCACTTTAAGCAATCACTGCTAAAATTTCTTAAGCGACCACAACCACTCTTTTGCCAGAAATTTGACATATTCTTTTGTTTTCTTTTTCCAGTAAACAACCACCCAAAATGATCACATGTGATTGTTAGAAATCATAACTCAAATGCCATGAAAGTTCAGTTTTTAAAAGTGCTGACCCACAGTGCCGACAGATAATAACAGTTCACATACAAAAAAGATGACCATAGTAATGTTGGATCTGTAGGAGAACATAATTTGGTGCAGTGATCTGTTACAAAATCTTATACAAAGTTTCAACAGTGGTATGGTAAGAATTCCCAGATGTTATTCAATGTGAAATATGCCAGTGCTTTCAATCTTTTCTCTAAGCCTAATTTTACCTAGAAAGGTAATATCTTTATTTAATTAGTTTATCTATCCAGTTTTGTGTTGATTTTGTTGATTTTTCTCGCAAGCGACCACTTTGTCGTGCACCAAGGGTGGTTGCTTACAAGAGAGTCAACTATATTTGGTACTACTAGATAAAACAGGTTTGCTGATGCTCAAATACTGATGTACTACTTTTGTTTCTTTGATGTGTGCTTGTTTTCTAATACAAATACAAGAGGTTAATAACTATATTGATAGCAACGTACATCTAAAAGCCCCAGTGTTCTGATCATGGAGTACCCTAGCTATCCTCTGAGGTTTATACCTTTGCTTTTGCAAAAGTGATTTGAGCTCTGTGGCCCTGATTCCAATAATGCCAGCTATGCTTTCTCAAGCTCAAACATTTGCTGTGTAACTTTATTTGTTGTAAATATTCCTCAATATTGTTCCTTTCATACAATCGTTCTAAAAGTGAAAGTTCAGCTTGATCTCTCAGTATTTGCACCTGGATTTCCATCATAAAATATCATTAAGTTAGTTTTTCTTACTTGTCTGTTTAATTTTTTTCTTGTAGTTTCTTTCACTCCAAAAGCTTTATCCCAACTTCCTTGGTAAAACAAGATTACTTCCAAATAACACGTTCATGAACAGATCTTACAATCACATGCTTCATGTGCACCATTGGCATCACAAAAGAATCTCTAATATTATTTTCAAGATGTTCACAAACACTGTCCAAATAATAGACTCTTCAGTCTCATCATCTCTCTTTTGTCTCCCACCTTCCTCTGCTGCAGAATAATCCATCAGAACTTTCATAGTATACTTTGAAAGTGGTGCATAAACATGGCCAAACACTGATACTCCAACAGGTCTCTTGTAATAACTTGGAATAGTTACAACATCTTCACCACAAGTGGTTGACTTCAAGTCATAATGATCAAAATCAGGTTTGAGAATCTCCTGTGAGACATAGATGTCTGCATCACCCTCAAGGCTGTTGAGAATTAGTGTTATCTCGCCTTCCTTTTTAAGTTCAAAATATGTGAAATTTCCAGCACCAATTTGTCCATCAAAAGTCTGAATAATATGTTCACATGATCCACATCTCCAAATTAGAAAACTAATCAAAGGCAGGTATGACATTGAACCCATCTCAGCTCATGGAGAAAATTGCAGAACCCTGTAACAAAATATTACCAGTGCTTGGTTAGAAAATGTTGTTTCGATATTATTCACGCTTTAGGCATGAGTATCATACCTGCTCATTGAGAAGTCCAATCTTGTGCCTAAGGAAAATGTGCGCACAGCCTTAACTGCCACACTTTCCAAAAATAAGTAAACTCTAACCAATGCAAGAAATGAAAATTCCATGTAAAATGGGTAAACAACGATACTTTCCCCAAAATCTCTTATTTTTTGAGGCAAAGATACTAGGGACGTAATCACTTTCTTGAGAAGTTCAGTATTATAGCATATTATTGGGAAAGTCTTCTGAAATCTTCGGGCATCTTCGTAAGTCTTTGGCTGTCTTCAGAAATCTTTGGATATGGTCGTGTTGCCATAAAAAATCCTGGAACTTCCCAAAAAAATATCACGCCTTTTAGTCAAAAAAGTTGGTGGGTATACCAGCATATCACCCTTCCGAGGCGACACTGATAGACCTGATGGACCCCCCCCCCCTTTCCCCTTAACTACCCCCAACACCCCACCCAGAGATTTTTGGGCCAAATGGGCTTGTCTTCCTGCTCCAAACAAGGTAATACTGATTTCATGTCAGGCTGGGCAAGAAAGCAAAGCTGAAATACGTAAAAATAAAAGTTTCATGGAAGAACGTTACAGCGTTTCCTCGAATTTATGTAAAAGACGGGTTACCTTGGTAAGGAGCTGCTGGACTGTTACAGCTCCACATATGGAGCACATGATGGCTTCACGTAAGAAAGGAGGGAAAGGGATGATATAACAAGTTACCATTTAACTCAATTGGGAGCAATATGACTTCTCCACACACGAAGACAGGGTGTGAGCCGACAATGGCGCAAGGTAAGCGGTTTTCTTATAAGTTGGCCAAAACAAATTCGTGTGTTTGGCGACATCAACATGTAAACATAACAGCTTTGACGCAAAATACATAATAACAGAGAAAATATACTAAAACAAACAGTCGAAAAGGTCACGAGAAATAAAAAATCTCAAATATTGGTATAAGATTTCAATTTGGTTGAAACATGTAAAGTACAAGCAAAACTATCAGACAATACAGAATGGAATGTCGAAGTGGAAGGGACGCTTCGCACAGAGCGAGATCCGCAAGTCAAGTAACAACAATAAGGTAACCTACCTGTCTCCAACAAGAGACAAGAAGACGCCTCAGGCGGTTCTACCACTAAACGTTGCTTTGGTTTCTCCACAGCGACAAAACTACCTCCAATATGGACAAAAGTAACTTACAGAAATCTGCTTGTTTGAGGTGAATCCTTCAGCACGCACCTCGTTCCAGACTTCCTAGGAGCGCGGCTTTTGAAACCCACAGGCAGTCATGCCAGCCTTCTCCACACGGGGGATGGCTGAGAATCACCCACCCCTTCCCTCTCTGTTCTAGCACCATCTTCTGGCCGCAACTAAACGTGTTGAAGATGAGATAAGGCAGGATCCTGTCTTGTTCCATCCTCATAAAAATGTTGATAATCCTTACGCTAAATGATACCTTTCTTCATGTAGAAAGGAAGGAAAGACGAGGACTTAGGTGGATATGATGGAACTGGACCCGACCGTACAGGAGACAATGGGGTAGGACAAGAAAGGAAGAGAAAAGATGGGATAGGAAAGAAAGAACGGGATATGATTCCACAGAATAGCGTAGAGCAGTATGGGATTGCGGAAGTTTCATTGAAAATTGTTTTTTCCCTACCGAAACTTGAAAACAATTGATGATTTTCGCTTTATCGCTAACACGGTCAACTGGTCTTGGATGGAAATGGTTTATATTATCTCCATCTCGTTCAATAAATCAAGGTCTTTTTCATCGAGGACGATGACGACTTCACTTAGTTTGTTAATTGTTTTACGTTGGTTTAACAAATTGACAACACCTTTGAAGCCACTAAAAGAAGCAAAATAAACTCTAATGTCGCTTTACAGCTCCTTAAAGTAACGAAAAAGATCAAATATTCGCAGAAGTCTCATATTTGTGAGCTACTGTAGAACTTCTCCACAGCTACCGCTTAAAATATCCCTCGCCAAATATAGGCACGCAACGCATACAAAAGAGAGGGCAAGTTTGTGCATGTTATGCAGTTAGATATAGCTCTTTGGCATTACAAAGCTTTGCCTTTATGTCCAAATTGAGCACTCTACTGGGATGAGTCATTGCTAATGCACTGCGCATCGCTCACTGGTTTTACCAGTTTGAGCACTCTGGCATGACTAAATGGTACCACAAGTGTGGTATCGTTTGGGGTGGCTATATAGCCTTACCTTCATCCTAGCATTAGCACTGCACTGATGAGGCCCAGAAGGCCGAAACAGTACTGTCTGCAGTTTATATAAATATAAAGGAGTTAGTTTCTGAAGGAACTGTGGCGCTGCGTCGGTGGTGGAGTGGTACAAGAAAATTTGGTTCTATCAATGGAGTTGATCAACGCCGTTGCTAAAAACAAATTTTCAAGTTCCTGCAGAGGGCATTGGTATCTCATCACCTCTGTTCACGTTCGCTAGGTGTGCGCATGATTGTTGTTGTCGTAACACGAGCGGAGCAAGAGAAGGGTGTCACTCTGTTGTTAAAACTAACACAGAAAGAAGTACTGGTCTCAAATGTGTTTATTGTATGTCTTGAAAGGAACTTAATAACTCAGCCAGGTCAAACAACTGAATCCTTCGCTCACAACGAAAGGACACCAATTAATGGCGGCAAACCATAATGACTACCTCAGGATCTGACCAAAAAACGCATTCTTTGTACAATAATTTAAATATCTTTTTATTTTGAATAGCAAGCTTTGAAGAGGGAAGCCAGTTTTCACAGGCACACACATATATTCTTATAGTATCTGGATATAATTCCAACACAGAACCAAACGAGTCGAGCAAACTGGGGGCTCTTCTGTGGTGGTTGCAAACGTGATAAATTGACAAGTCTCGTTACAAGGGAAAATGATCAGTTGATCACGGTGATATATCTTACACACGTTTCCACTTCGCATTTAAAATTCTGAAATACTGCTGAACGTAGTTATCCGGGTAACAAGATGAAGTAGAAATCATCAGTTATATTCGTAAGAAAGAAAAGAGGCGACCACTGAAAATGACCATTGGTATCATCCACGAAATGATTCAAAGTGACGCTGCTCTTTATAACATAAGAAATGCATACCTAATAGGAAGCTTGGTTTTTACACACGTGTAAAAAGGCGAATAGCGGCTATGAGACGTACGAGGCTAAGCAGACCAATATTAAAGCATTTGTATAAATCATAGTAGGAATAAATCAAAATATAAGTTTACAAACTGGGTGGTGTTAGGATAAGAACCATAACGGTCCAAACAGAGAAATTTACAAAAATATCCTAGAACTTCTATCTGAACATTTACCAAATTTTAGTTTACTTAAAAAATCTTGAGTCGGTGTGGCCTGCAGCCAGCCTCGTTCTATATAAAATAATTTCACAATTTAATCTAGTCAACTGACCACAATGGCTACAGTCATCCAGGAACAACAATCTAAAGTCTATTTTAAAGTTATTCTTACAAAACTATCTGCCTACAAAATGCTTTTTGAAAACTTACTTTTAATAATTAACAGTTAACTCGAACTAACATTAACCGTTGAAGGTAAAAGTTTTTTTACACAACAATGTGTTTAGACTCACCACTGTTCAAGTTGAACTACAGGGCCATTTAAATATTAAATTAAATAGTTTACATATATACAGCTTTAAAAACCATTTAAATACCTTCGTTGAATTATTTACAAGTTGACCTCTCAACAAAACTAGCACCATGGAATCACGATGCCTAAAGACATTTGTCTATTTATTAATAAATTATTTCAGCCGCCATATTATCACTGTTGAGGTACTGAAAATTGCTTTCAAAAGCTACATTTTGTGGCATCAATAAATTAATAGTGTATTTTTTCAATCCTGTCTATGTGACTTAAGAAGGATATAATAATTAACGACGGATAATCATTTATACAATTATTTCTATTTGGGTACTGTTCCTTTGGACGCGAAATCTCCGCCACTCATCCTTGGCGCCTTCCTCCTTAGGGGAGAGAGGTGGGGAAAGCACCTGAGGAGTTAAACAAACCGACGGAGTTGAGTCCAGCAAACTCGCCCGATTGTACTCAAAGTTTCTCAGCTCAGTCGAGCGTATCGATGTTGATGCTGAAGACGAAGACGTCGTCGAGTCCGTAGACGTCTGGTTATAATAAGTTCTTGTAGTATTGATTGGCTTTTCATGTGTGGCATTTCGTTTCTTTTTAAATGTAGTCCTTGCTGCCAAGCGTGTTTCCCTGTTTGCTCGTCTTCTTTCTTTCCATTTTCCTCTGATACATAATATTAGCAGTAAAATTGCAGCCAACACAACCAGCGACGCAATCAAAGGTATCAGATAGTCAGGAGCAGCTGTAAAAAATGAGGCAGTTTGTTAACAAATACATTCTGTACTGTCGTTGATACGATAACTCATGGGATTAGACTTAATCCTATTTCCAATGACACACTTTGGAACAACTCTTTGTGAGCCAATCAGAGCACGTAATTGTTCATATCCAGATCAAGTCCATGCAACAAGTTTTAATATTTCCGCTACCCCTATTCAAACACTCACCTTCTTCCTCGTGGTACGACAGCGTTACTGATCTCTCCACCGTCACCTCTTTAACAGCAATGAGTACTTTGTAAAGTGTTATGTTGATTTCCCGTCCTTTGTTTGTGGGCACTTCTCGGATATATCTCGCTATATCGAATGCTGCTTCTTGAGCCATTTCTGTCCGTGGAGTGCTGGCCTACAAACAAACGAAACAAAAATGTCAGAAGTTCAGTCTCGCAGCCCGTCTCATGCCAAGCCCTTTTTCTTCCACTACAGGTAAACAATCAAAACCTAACTGTTACAAAAAAATTTGATTGGAAACCTTACCACAGAAACGATGACTGTAGATGTGCTGCCATCCTCGTCTCTTCCCTCACACAGCAATCGAATGTTTGCTCTTTCTGCCCATTTTTTCAACATCGGTAGATATCTTAACTGACGACAAAGTTCTTCCACAAGAGTTCCCTAGTGATAATTAAATTTTGAATCGTTTTAAAAACAACGTAATCGACCAGGTTACAGGTGGATGGGTGTGAAATAGAGGACGATAAAGACTAGTCAATTGTTCGACTGATAGATTTGTACAGTTTATCTGTATTAGTGAATACCTCGGACTTATGAAACAACTGTAACTTAGATTTCCCACCACCATAAATAGCTTACGATGAAGACGAAAGTTTTCGTAACTTTTCTCCAAACTCGTGTTGCTTTCTTACCGTGGGAAGGTTCCGCTGGTTAAACACGATGTGGACCTTGGCACAGTCGCCATTCAACTCAGTAGTGTTAGGAAGACACATTTCATCACTGATTCCAGAGTCGCTTTGCGCAGAACTTGTGGCACCACCCCTGCACTCTGCCCACTGTTCGCAAGGGGGGCTCAGACACCCCACCTCTCTCTTTGGTACGCAAATTCCTCCTGAGGGGCACCCTCCAGCTTGGGTGTGGTTCCAACAGTTGTTTGCCCCACACACCACCTTGGTGCACATGCGCTGGTTTCTGAAGCACCAGCAAGTGTTACAGTCTTCCTGCATTGTGGTGTTATGTGGTTGAATTCTGCCGCCAGGGAGCTTACAGTGGACCCAGTCATCTTCATAATCTGCTGAGCGAGAGAGCAAGTTAACGGACTGTTTTAAAAGTATTTAAGACGCTTAAAGTTGGCAATTTTGTTATTTGGCCTCGTTGTAGTCCCTTATGGCCATAATGTGAGTGAAACCAAAGAGACGCAAAAATCCCTACCCTGACAGCGCTCTCCAAACTTTCCCGGAGGACAGATGCATTCAAAGCCGTTAATTTTGTCTTTACACGTGGCACCATCACTGCATGGAGACGAATTACATTCGTTGATGTTGATTTTACACATTGGCCCAGTGAAACCGGATGCGCATGAGCACTGCGCCCATCCAGGACCATCGATGCACGAACCTCCATTGTGACAGGGATTTGACGCACACTCATTCTTATCTGAAATTCGAACCAACAATCAGCGAATAAGCATTGTAATAAGAAGCTTCTTTTCGCGATTTCCCTTATTAAACTTAAGTCTACTCTGCTCGATTTCAGAAGTCTTGTAAGAGGCTTTCGCGCAAGGATACATTCTAGGATACGCTTGTTGGCACTCCTCCAGCGACTGCTTTAATAACCAAGCAAAATACAACTACGTTATAAAAGTAATAATTGCTACTATTCATCTTAAAGGTAGATGCCAGATTTTAACACAAAAAAGAGCATGGATCAACTTCGTACCTTTTTCACACAATCTTCCTTCCCACGCTTCTGAACATATGCATGAGAAACTGACGCCATCTGGTGAGTTCAGACACGTACCACCGTTCTGACAAGGGTTGGAAGAGCAGGGCTTGGGCGCTGCAAAACACAGCAAAAAAGGTAAGACATAAGCAGAGAGAGGAAAAAAAAACAGCAAAAATTCTCAACATCAGGTCGTAGTTGAATTGATGAGAAGAAAATTGCGTTCAAAACTCATTTCCTTGAAACCACAAAAGTAAACACACTTGGAAATATTGCCACATTTTGATTTCAAAGGTTTCCTGTCAATGCAAAAGATTATGGCTGAAATTTTACGGTAAAAGCAAGTGTGGCGATAATCACGTCACCAATCTTGCTTGCAAATTAATCTACGAAATCAAATTTCAGCTAATTTCTTAACTGACAAAACAGTCAAAAGTAATTTTAAGATTGCGATCTCTTGTGTAAATGGATCCTAAACCCCAGAAATGAAATTAGACAGGAAATGGTACTAGACGCATTTTCACTTGCGTCAACAACAGGAAACTTTTGCCACAAACAATAAAAACATTGCTAATCTAATATAAGTGCGGAGACTTTATGATCAAGAACGTGACACGATATAAACGGAAAAAAGGTATCATTAATTACCAGACGCTTAGCGTTCTTTCCGCTACAAGCATAATCGGACACGTTCAAAGCCAAGCGATCTTCTTTTGTATGAACGACGCGCGCGAAAAGGAAAGAAAACAATCGCACGGTGCGTTTGACTAAAGGGGACACAATGTGTGAAAGCAGGCGACCTTCAGAGGCCCACATGTTGGCCAGTTTGATTTGCAATGCGATAACAATGAAGCCACAAACCAATGAAAGATATAACAGGTGTTCATTAGCAAAACAAAAGCAAAAAAGAAAGCAGGTACGAGTTTATTGTGCACAAACTAATTGAGCTGTGTAACGAATTCGTTTTTCCACGGGTGGCTCTACTATTTGATCACTAATATGACGCACAAAAGCAAAAAGAACAAAACATCACCAGTTACGAAAACATCGCAATAAAATAATGAGACAATAATCAAGACTTCTTCAGAAAAAATGATTAAAAACATAAAACGGCAGCCGATGTTTAGAGAATCATCTCCTACCTATTTGGCAAATTTCGCCTGTATATCCGTTTTGACAGTCGCACTGAAAGTGGTCTCCCGTTTCTGTACAAAGACCGCCATTCTGACAGGGGTTGTCACTGCAATGTGAGATTTCTGTTGAAACAAAAGTTGTAAATTAAATTCGCACCAAATAAATGTTAATGCAAGTTTTCCGAACCAAAATCTATTTTATTAGCCGTTTTTTCAAAAGAATGACTCACTTGTTCGACACAGTCTTCCCTTCCACTGTCCAGTGCAGTTGCAGATAAACCCGTTTACCAGATCGGTACAGTTTCCGCCATTTCTACAGGGGCTTGAGCTGCACTCGTCGATATCTACCATAAAAAGAATCAAAACAAAAGCACTTAAAATCATAATGACAACATGTCAGAAAGTTTCATTTCCTTCGTGATTACCACAGCAAGGACATGACGTATAGAGAATGTTGAGTTACGTTATTAAAGTGTAAGTGAGATGAACTAATCTGGACGTCGAAAACCCTACGAGTATGACATCCAAATGGGAAACGTTGGACGTTCTGTTTAGTAGCTAAACCTTACAGAGTATACGAACTATTCAGTATTTTCTTGACTAATGGACTTAACTTTCTACTTTTATATCTAGTCGTTTACTACCAAATGCAACAGAAAGAGAGTACCCATTAAATACATTACAACAGAACTGCTGGCTTTGTGTTACCCTCCCACCCCAGGTCATGTTCACAGACAACAAAAAACAACAACAGTAAGAATATAACCATAATTACTTTGTGTGCAGTTCTGTCCTTCCCATCCATCAGCACAAACACAAGTGTATGACTCAGTTCCGTCCACGCAGCTTCCTCCGTTCTTACAAGTGTGGTTCAAGCAGTTATCAATCTCTAAAAACAGAACAAGAAGGCTCGCATCAGTGGCGAACTCTGTATATCACTCTTACGGTGATAATAAGACTACTTTAGTGTTCTGGAGCATTTTCGTGCGTCATTCCCTATCTTTACACTTTCTAGTTTTCCGAATTAGCGAACGGATGATTTGTCAGAAGCGGAGAAAACTCAAGAAGCTTCATGACTACCAATATTCGAACACTGGCTACGCAACGTAAACCTGACTTGAGTACTAAAAAGAAAAAAACATAACCAAGATATAAAAAGCAACAAAAATGACAGTAAGCTTACTTTTATGACAGTGGTTCCCAACATAATCTTTATGACAATTGCACGTATAGTTTCCTGGGAACAGAAATTTACAGGTGCCATGTGCCCCACACACTCCAGTATCCCTCAACACCGTGGATCCATTGACGGTAGCAGGCTCCAAACAAGGATTGATCACTGGAAAAAAATTGATAATTCATTCAATTAGGTTTGAAAGGTTGAACTTCAAGAAATTAAACATTACATTTCTAAGGTGAGATGCGTAGTTACTGCTTTCTTACCTTGTTCACAATAGGTTCCCCTAGCTCCTGATGGACAAACACAGTGGAAGCTATTGTTCCCGTCCCTACAGCTACCTCCATTGCGACATGGACTGGATAAGCATTCATCAATATTCACTTCACAATATTTTCCTGTAAACCCTGGCACACAAACACATGATCCTTTCAATAAGCCGTTTGAACAAGTTCCACCATTACGACAAGTTAAGTTAGCACAGTGGTTAATTCTTGTGGCACAGTCGTGACCAGTGAATCCAGCAGGACAAGAGCAATTGTACCCAGCAGAGAGGAGGCTGTGACAAGTAGCGCCATTGTGGCATGGATTAGAGTCACATGCATCAATCTCTGTTTCACATCTTTGTCCAGTGAAGCTAGGAAAGCAGCTACAAGTGAATACACCACCACGCTGAAGGCAGGTTCCATTGTTCAAACAAGAAGTACCATTGCACTGACTGACGGGCAATTCACACTCAGGACCAGTGAACTCTGGCCTATAAATAAAATGACAATCTCAAATTTTCGAACTCACAGAAGTCTATTACAGATACATGGAATGTTTCTTTTGTTGTAATTTAAATGTCCATGACAACCTCATTGTAATACTATTCCTCAAAACTGTTCTATTGACTCTACAAGTAGCTACTTTAAACCATGAGCTAGCACCACATACACAAAATTGGGCAGTTAAAGATTTGTCTGAACAAATCATTACATACCTGCACTGACATTGGTATCCATTATGCCTGTCCAAACATGTTCCTCCATTCCTACATGGATTCAACGTGCCACAATCATTGATATCATGATCACAATTCACACCAGTATATCCAGTGCCGCATACACATTTGTAACCACCAGCCTCATCAACACACTTTGCTGAACTATGACATGGGGAACTAGAGCATGTGCTCAATGTAACCTGGCAGGTAGATCCTGTGTAGCCTGATGGGCACACACATTTGAATCCATTGACAACGTCCACACATGTGCCACCATTAAGGCAAGAGGCAGTTACACATTCATTGATTTCAGTTTCACAAAATGCTCCTGTGTATCCATTTGGGCAAAGGCAGGTATCTGAACCATCAGCATTTTTAATGCACACAGCTCCATGCTTGCAAGGGTATGGGTCACAAGTTGTTGCTGTTGCTAACACAGAACAATTTCTTCCAGTATATCCTGTCTGACATGAACATCTGTAGTCATTATGTAAGTCTGAACATGTTCCATGTATGCATGGTGAGGGTTGACATTCATTGATGGTAACTTTGCAGTCATTTCCAGTAAATCCAGTTTGACAAACACAGGTATAATTTTGAACCCTGTCAACACAAATGCCTCCATTTGCACAAGGGCTTCTTTGACAGTCGTCAATATTAGTTTCACAATTCTTGCCTGTAAACCCACTTGGACAGTTACACTGGTAATCATTCATTAAATCGATACAAGTTCCTCCATTTCTGCACTGCCCAGCACAGTCATTGATACCTGCAAAACAGCATACATGTATGAGAAAATCAGTCATGAGGCATCTCAATTCATGCATCCTCTATCTATTACTATCAAATGATGGCATATCTCTAGAGAAAACACCTGATTGGTTCTTACTTTCATTACAAAGTCTTCCATTCCATCCAGATTGACATTCACAGGCAAAGTCATTAATGAGATCAATGCATTTTCCGGCATTGGAACAAGGAGATGATGCACACTCATCAATATCTGCAACATACAATATATACATCTTATAATCTAAAAACAAAACTTACAATGGAGATACAAATGACCACGCAAACAGTCAGATGTAGATGTACATTGCCATGTCAACATTTTAAGGACAGATTTTAGGATACATATGCAGCATAAATCATGCTGGGGACTGTATTTGAGATCAATGCACAAACTTCAACTTCAAGACAAGAACTGAATACAAACCTTGCTCACACTTGTGGCCTCTCCATCCTGGTGAACACACACACTCATATCCTGCACCACGCTTAGTACAACTTCCACCATTTTGGCATGGTTGACTTTGACAATCTCTGCCTACAAACAGAAGGAAACCAAAATGTTAATCATATAACAAATAGGACACATCCCTGGCTTTTTAGTCAGAAATAAATGCGACTGATTTTTTTTTGTCTACTTACTAATTTCACAAGTGGGTCCAGCCCAGCCAGCAGGACAGGTGCAGCGATAATTGTTGGCATCATTGTGGCATGTTCCATTGTGTTTACATGGTGAGGGCGCACAATAGTCAATTGCTGTAATAATAAAATTAATTCTTCTCAGTTCTATCACGTTACCAATCTAATGGCATCTATGTAACAAACTGCTGGATACAGATTCTGATCACATTAATTATAAAGATCATCCATAAATTATAATAATTTATATAAGAGAAACATTTCTATGATGCTGACCTGTTTCGCAGTTCACTCCAGTGAATCCTGTCTGACACTGACACTGGTATCTCCCTGGGCTTGTGTTGTAACATATGCCTCTATTTTGGCAAGGCAGCGATCTGCATGAATTTAGATCTGTGGAGAAGAAACAAACAAGTTTATAAACATTTCAAAGTAACAATTGTAATCTGACATTTACTGTAAGCGTATCCAGGAGAAAATGATTTTAACAATATGAAAATACCATAAGATTATAATGCTCAAAATTCCCTTCATAGTAACCCATCAGCATAAACATGTTAAGGAAATCAAAATCCAAGCAAGCTGTTACCTGAATCACAAAGTAGTCCACCCCACTGAGGCTCACAATTGCACTGCCATGGTCCACTGCAGGTCCCATGAACACAGCCTGGGTACAACTGACACTGATCACACAGATCACCACCCCAACCTGAATCAGGGTGACACCTGATACAGCCATAAAACATGATTAATACTTGGAATAGAAAATGTTGTTTTAACACATCTCAGGAGCACTGTCATGCTATTTCAGTCCACTGTAAGATGCTAAAAAATTCTTACAATCATGAAAACCCCCAAAATAATGAAGCCGTTTATTTACTCAGAACTAAGTTACACCACAGAGACTGTCTTCTTCTGGTAAAGATGGCAAGGAAAAAACTGGATTGCATTTTGAAAAATTTGGCCTAAGTTTGTTAAATTCTCACACATCATCAAAATGTACTATGGATGACTTTTCTGCAAAAAATTCATTGACACCTTTCAAGCAATGTTTTGGCATGAGTCAAGGTCATTAAGTAGCATTTCTGTGAAGGTTTGGCCAGAAAACAGCAAAACCCCTATGACATTGCCCCTTTAAATACAATAAATGACCAATCAGTAAAGGCCGCCCTTAATCAGGTCTGCATTGACTATTGGCAGTAATTGTACAAAAACTCTACAATCACCCACTTACGTGCATTCTCCAGGTTGATGACAATTTCCATTCACTGGGTCGCAACCTGTCTTACAGATAGCTGCAAGAAAAGAAAGCTGTTTTAGACCGCTACTACCTAACACAAAATAAAATATGTTCTTGTCTTTAGCTGACTTTGGATAGTTTATTGTATTAATAGCCTGTGACCAACCTTTTTCACAGCGATTCCCACTCCATCCAGGCAGACAAACTTTGTTTCCATTCTCATCGCATGTGTAATGACCAAAACTGTCATTCCGAGGTTGACAATATTTTGTGCATTTGCTCCCATAGTAGTTTTCATCACAGATCACTCTTATCTTGTAACTAATCGTTGCAGCAGGACCATTATATGTATGTGATTCCCATGTCCTATTAGGCAGCAAGGTGCCACGCTTTGTAGCTCTGTCAATCAACTCACTGACACCTAATAGCAAAATATATTTCTTTTGAACAACTCAAATTAATTAATGATTCTTACTTTTCAGTCTAATAATTCTTATCTTTTTAAATAAACAACAGAAAGTGATCACCAATGATATACCACATCTCACACTGAGAACATATTCAAACTGAATGGGTAAATCATCTGAATAAACTGTACATGTCAACAACAGGAACTTGCCAGCCAGAGCTAAATTATGACTGTACTATGACTGGTTCTATGGCAGGAAGAATGCATTATATCAGGCACTTAAAAGTTAATTGAAATGCCACAGCTGAAGAGTATAGTTTTATGTTAACGATAAAATTCTAGAGCCAAACAAATGCAGGCTAATAGCCAGGAATGTTCACTGTGTCTATAGTATCATACAATTTTTAAAAACATTTTTATGTAAAAAAAAAATTTCAGTTGACTATTACAAATGCGATCTGCCAAAATACACACACACAATTTTTAAGCAAATCACTGATTCTTAAAAATTAAGAAAAAGAATTTAAGGTATGAAAATAATTAACATTTGCATGATAACTAAATCAGTATAGACAATATATTGAAGCACGCAACAATTCATTATGGCGACCAGTTTTTTAAGTGGCTCCAGGTCATGCAACACTCAACAAAACTTACTTCCATTATCGGCATCCCTTGCCTCCAGAACTAAGTAGTAAGTGGTCTGAAAATAACGAAAAAACACCATTAATGCAGACAAACCATTGAGTGACAAAGTAATGGCAATGCATCAGGTGAAATAAAAACAATTTCCACTTGCACAATTCATAAATTGAAAATACTGATTACACTTCAAAACCAAAATGAAACACAACTCTTCAGTTCATCAAACTCAAATTCAAACACTTTTATTTTACAATATCATGCAAATTTATAATATTGCTAAATCCATGAAAATATGAGTATGAAACTCAATTCAGATAATTAAAATTTTAATGAAACAGCTGAATAAAAAAATATTGGGCAACATTCTGATGAATATTGTGTTCAGTTTTTGTTTGTCACAAACGTGCCTAAATTTGAAAGACAATGCCTCTTTCTACATTTGTCACTGACCTATGAAGTAAGACATTAAGTCAAATATTATTTTCACTGTGTTGTAAAAAAAAAACTGTTTCTGCCTATTTCCAACCTTGCTGAGCCCTTAATTAATCCTTGAACGCAAGAAAGTTATTTTCTTTTTATTTCTGCATACCACTTGACTGCCTTCATATGGTAAAATAACAAATATCTAAGAATACAACTATAACATAACCCTTAAGGAATCACTTTTCCACACGATAAAGCTACCAAAAAACTACATTGTATACAAAATCCAATAAATATTGCTAATTAAAAATTTAGTATTTACCAATGTGCTATTCACCCATTCATGTTACTTGTTGAAAAAAAAATTTATCAAGGTACAGCATTTTGAAGGCATTTGATGAACTTGCATTTATCACATACTGATACCACAAAGGTAAAAGAATGAAAAGATCTTAGGACCACAAAATTATTGCAAACTGAAGAAGAATTTATTGTAAGGAACAATTCATTATTTACATGAATATATACAATATTAGTGATGGCCCTTGCATAACATAATTGACGAATAGAATCATAATGCAGCAAGTAGTATTAAAATTCAGAATCACATAAAACATTCTGGACTGTTTCTCAAAACTAAATACATGTACCTTCAGTGGGGTAATTTTAACTTAAATCTTGAAACAGCATCCAGAAGATTTGCTAATTTGCACATATTGGGTGACAGATCTAGAAACTGAAATTCTCAGAAATATTAAAAGACCACAAGACAAGATAAGTGAGTTTTTTTAAGTGGTTCATTTTGGTCTGAGCTTTTGATGAAGACAAACCTTCTAATAAGAAATTACACATGCTATTTTCTGTGTGTTTTGCACAGACAATACCAAACACTATTACATGAACTTATATATTGTTGCTTGAAAAGCTAACTCATAGACTGTACCGGAAATGTCTAAAAGAGGTTGCATTCAAATAATTTTCTTCTGGATCCAAGTAAGTCAGCCTTGTCAACTTTACTAAATCCAATCTTGAAATCTGATACAAAAAATTAAATTACGTGGTAGCTGTAAAAATCAGTCTCTTAACAATTGCATCAAGCATCAACACACTTTTCCAACGGTACAAAATTTATTTCGCATCAGACTGGATCTGGTTGTATTTTACTGGTGAATAAATCTGACATGTGCAAACAGAAGATACAACTGATTTTGTTTTCTGGAACTATTTACCTTAGAGGGGATAAACTATTATTTTAACAAAATCAATAGAAAACTTGCAGGTTAAATGAAAGGACTTAACAAAGTTAATTCATGAGGTCAAAATCATACAGTAAAACTTACTCTACCAATTCTACTCTAAACGAGAATGTTGCTTGCAGGGAAACGGCAATAACATTGTTTTGAAGAGCAAACAGGAGCAAGAGCCCAAATTTAACTAGTATGACGCTGACACCTTATGTAAGAGAGGATAAAGATCTCAATTTTAAAAGAAAACATACCAAATATTGATTGGAAAATTAAAACAAAAACAATTAAAAATTACAAAGAGAATATTGAATATATTGTCTTTTGAAGACACTAATAACTTCCTGGTTCTTTACCAGAATTAAAATAAGGAGATTGATTTTCACTTAAACAGAAATGAGAATTCATTGCAGAAGTTAGTTTGAAATCTGAAATTCAATTTGGCTTCTTTTTCAAAGAAAGACTATTTCAAAGAAAGACAAGTAAGGAAGATATTGTAATGCAAGTTATATGAGTGTAAATTTTTAGGAGAAATCACTTGATACAACATAATAATAAAACCAACAATTCCGCTATCAGTGATATAACACCTTTAAATTTGAAGGCCAAGGCAACACAATTTACACTCTAAATGAATACTGAATCCCTGCATAGGACATAGAAATGCCAGTTCTCAGAAGGACATAAATCTTGAAAATTTAGCTTCCTCTAGGGAAACATGTAGATCACTTCCAGTTTGTTTTAACCATCTTACATCTTAGAAATATTATTCTTGCCTCACAAGACACCATGTGATCTCAAAATGTGAGGCCACAAGCAGGGAAGAAGAACCCCAAAGAACATAAGCTATTACGTTTGACTTAAGGATTAATTTACTGGAGAGGTTTTGGTGTCTATTCTTTTACCACAATATGGCACCATGTTGGAGAGGAAAGAAAACTTAATGCAACGACCTAAGGTGACCCAAACTTGTTTTTAAATTAGCTGGAGTCTATAATTTTCCTCATTCCTCGTGTATGGTAATTTACATTTAAACATCCATGGACCTTTCAGCAAAATAGAAATTAAAAAATGTTTTCATCAACGCTGTCAAGGGGGAATCAAAATAGTTCAATACATAATTTGGAACATGTGTCACTTTTCATTCAATAAAGAGAAAAGGCGAAAACAAGCCTGACCGACAATGAGATCAACAAATCGCCACCGCAACCAACACAAGTTATCGCAAATCTTGCATGTATCAAGAATGAGATCAAACAATGCAGAAGTACAGCCGAAGTAAAGATTACCTCCCGGGCAACCAGTCATTTCTCTAGAGTATGCTACCGATTGAAAGTTTAATTGCTCTGTAATACTTTCAGTAGTTAGGGAGAAACGCAAAGAGAATTATTTATCTTCTGGGACGATGAACGTGGGAAAGTTCTAAGTATAAACAGTTTCGAATTTCGCCGATTTCTTGAAATCGACATCCATGTAAGTGACAATTCGGCAGAGTTACTACAATTGACTTTTACTCGGAAAGAATGACGAAATCACTTCTGTGACATGCCATGCGGCTTCAAAGCCATTTCTCTGATTTTTTTTTTCTTCAGCAGTGGCTATCATTGTGTTGCAAATGCATCGTAAGTCCTATTAATTAACATAATTTGCACAAAAGGCTGTCAAACGGAAGACACGTGGCTTTGAAAGTTCACTAAAAGCAACGATAAACAACGTTGAAAATGAATAAGGCAATGCACTCCAAGAAAATATGTGCCAAGCAGTCTTGGCCTTGGGAAACCTGTTTAGATTGTTGCAGCTGTGTTTATAAGAGAGATGTTCAGTTACGACGTGGTTGTCGATTTTGTGAAATGAACGCGCTTCTGCCACTTGCTTCCGAGAGCCAATGAGAGAAATTGATTTTTTGAAATGCAAACTTTCAAGTGTGATGATTGTTTCCTGCGAGGGCATTCGGAACGACCGCATTTTATGATTCGCACTACCCCCACGAAAAATATTTGATTTCAAAAAATATGTTGTGACCACTTCCTTACTGTAATCCTCTTTTTTTCGAAGTTAAAAGCGGCTGTTAGACGCGGTTACATTAAAATTTTATTATTGAAAAATATACCCCATCTGCGTGAACGTTCGCATAAATTGAATCCAAATTATTATATTGTATTTTCCAGGATTTTTGAAGATAACGGAACTGTGCTAACAGAGTGGTGGAAGTACCCTCGCTGTTCTAAAGTAACTTCTAACAACATATCACAGACTTACCAGCCAAGCAAACGTGAAGCGGATGGGAATCGGGTTGCGAAAATCATTCGGCGTTGAAGTGTTCGAAAAGGTGATCGAACTGCCTCCTAGAACAGCAGTTTCCTCCTTGCCAAATGCACAAGCACCAGTTGGCGAAACAACTTGTGTGTAATCCTTTAGACAAACTCGGAAGAATGTATCGCACTCGTTCAGGCATACTTGTTGTCCTCGATATATTGTGCGACTCCCATCACAGCAAGTTCCGTCCGATTTCTCACCGTCAATGTTTTGTAATGAAACCAACAGGATTTCGAACCATCCCGATGCGGTGGTATTCTGCGAAAGAGAAAAATAAGTTAGATTTACACCTTGCGTCATGAAGTCGAAAAAAATTGTGGTTACGGCAATACACCTGACCAAAACACGAGAATTCACCACTTAACGCATATACGGTCTACAGCTAACCTGCACATGAATGAATTGGAGTAAGGCTTCGAAAAATAAGAATTTCAAAAGCCGGCCCGAGGCCATTTCTAAAATCACTATCTAGAATTTAGTAAAGCCTGTGAGTTTGCGGCCGAAATTTGGTGCCCGTTTGTGTCCGACATGAACGTCGACCTGCGCGCCGATCCGATGGGAGCTCACCCAGCTCACTTGCAAATCATACGATTCTGAGTGATATGGAAGGCACAAGACAGATGTAAAGTTTTGTTGGGCGGTAATGTTAATGAATGAGCATGCGTAGATTAATTAGTGACGCAACTTGACACCCATGGGCACACTTATCGCCACGATAATTGACCATGATTGGTTGAATCCAGAAGTACTGTAAACAATTCCCACGAGCCAAATCATTTTCAACTCTTCAAAAATCTCGAGACGGCTCGAGATGCGGCTTGGAAAAGATATCGTGTTTCTTCAAGTTGGTCACTTGCAGCAGCCGTGTGAGAGATTTTATCTCAGCAATTAGGGCAATATCAGGTTTGCGGATAAAAATCGGTGAAAGCTACCGGTCTGTGCTCAAGGACTGAGAAGATTTTGACATCAAGCAGATTTAATATAAGCGACACTTTTGAAGCTTTATTTACGGCGCAAAGAGGGAAAACGGAAAAGGCTGTAGGCTGCGCAAAATGGAAATATCTCCAAATCCACCTGCAGCCTTCAGACAATATTCCTTGATATCTGCGCCGAAACGGATCATTGTCTAAGATTTAATATGTTTTTCTTACAAGCCATAAGCGGCATGTTACAATTAGACGAAAGGATTTGAAATGTTTACAGGAAAAGACCTAACTAAATACTATGGTTTACGTTTATCAAATGATAATAAGAAACAGAGTGCAAACAATAGCTTTGGCGCGTGCCACTATTCTAGAAAATAATGGCGCGCGTCTGGTTTCTTTTATCCGCAATGCAATGAGACGCCAAGCAAGAGCCTTCACAGAAACACACAAGGCTACACCTGGGTCAAAACAAGGAAACTAGATAAGCGAATAATCGATCTCTTTTTGGTTTTGTTTTAATTCTCATAAAAAAAGTCGTAAGAGCATTTGATCACAATTTCCCACCCACAAAGAACCCGTTGTAACTTGCCGTGTCCTTATGACCTGATCAACACATATACGACAGGCACATCACCACAACACTTATTTGGTTGTTTATTTCACAAGTAATAAGTTCAAGAATTCAGTTAACGCAACGAAACTTCGCAAACAAATACTGTGAAAACACCGCATTTCGTAACACGAATCGCTTGAATAGCGTTAATGAGCTCTGCGCGTGTCACATCAAGAATATGAATTTAATTGTTATTAATTACAAGCTGCAGAAAATGCTCTATGCTCTGGGCCGAATCCTAGATACGGCACCTCCGAGGAGCTGAGCCGGACAAAACGTGGAAGTTCAACTCATTATCAGGGGTTGGTGCTTCGAGTTTTACGATCCAAAAATAAGGGATGGCGATCAAAACATGGAGGAAGAGGCTTCCCAAGCAAGGACAATCAGAGTCTTTGAAAAAACTCCGAGCTGATACTACCTGACAAACACCAAAGCACGGAACAGCGCGCGGTGGTTTACAGTGGTCTTATTACGCGCCTTGTTAATTACCTCAACAAACAGAGACTGTTGAAGAGCTCACAAAACCAGCACCAACCTGATGTTTAGAAATTATTCTCACGGTGGATTTCCCAAGATTAGATCGAATCACGTCATAAAAGTCGATCAAGTACGAGATCAAGCATGCAAGGATGATGAAAGGTCAAATGTGTTTTGACGGCGAATGTGGACAGAAAGATAACCTTGGCAATGACAACAGTTTAGTAAAGGCTTCCACGAAGTAACAAACACATTAAGAAATAAGCTGTCTGTTTTCAAGCCTCGGTGGAACTAATCGACTTTCTAAATCTCGACTCTGGCTTAAAATTTTCACAATGAACGCTGGACATATTCTTTTGGAGAATTGTCCTTACAATCTGATTTTATCTTATTTTGACAGATTACTCTGCTATGACAATATATCATTTAAGAAAAAAACTGCCTTGAATCGGCAAAGTGTTTACGTGGTCAAAGGCTATTTGGTTGGACATCTTGCCACAGCCGCGCGTGCCGTCGTCAAGTCAGGCCACGCGTCAAATCTGCTATCAGTGTAAAAAGGCGGGAAACGGTGTTCAGACACGCTTTGCCACTCGAAACCACAAAGAATGGAATTCTCTAGAGTATAAGTTACTACCGCTCTTATTTAGCCTCAAATCATCACAGGAGCTATTCAGTTGTGCTTAACAGTGACACTGAACCAACTTCTATTAATTCACCAACTAAGAGCAATTCAGGCAATTTTCAGGTGTTTTTTTTATAAAATCTAGGCTATCACAGGCAATGGTAAGTGGATTAAAATTGGGCGTCTCGCTGTCTCACATCAGAAATTAGAAGATATCGTGCTTATAGCATGGAAATTTGCGGTGAAAACTTTGTGAAGGAAACCCCCTGCGATATGAGATTTTGATTACGAAAAACGTTTAAGACATAACAAAAACTAACAATAAGATGAAAGAAAAACTTTTCAAGAAGCGTACCCTTTAACGCATAAATTAGCATGTCTAGTTCATTAAGAGTTTGTTGAATTTGCATATGAAAAGAAGACATCAATACTAACAATCTTCACATTAGTTTTCATATCTTTATATAAACAAAAGCGCACACATGGCTTTTTAAACAATGACCGTATGAATAAGATAGTATGCCTAAAGACACGCAAAGCCAGCTAAAACAGCGTTTGATGCCGTGTATGATGACATCGAAAATTCTTTACTAACATTTGAAACTTTACTTACATTTGAAACTCTAGAAGTGTGGAGGAAGAGAAATTTTTGAGAAAGAAAGTGTTTCAAGCAAACGTGAGAGGATCGATTTGTTTAAGGACGCCTCAAGGGATTAAAGCCGCACGTGTTGACAAACGCAACGCGATACGCGCATGCTCCTCTGTGAAGGAAAAAACTTGCGAAGAAAATGCTGGAGTGTGTTGCACACGGGTCGGGAGAAGCAATAGATTGGGCTGTTAGATAAAATTTGAACAAACTGCTGTAAACCGAAACGCGCTTGTTAACTAAGTCAAACAAACTTGCGGCGGAATGCGGCGGACGTGCTACCACGTGCCACAGCTGTTCTAGAACAAAGGAGGTAAGCGTGCCATTAAGTAGAGCGAAATTGTTATGCTAAGAAGGCCTAACGAACACCTGTGGAGGGAGGGGCCCTTAAAATCGAGTATTGTACAGCTGACAATTATGCGTGGCGTGTGAGGCAGCCTCATTGAAGCCGCCAGCGTTATTTATACACAATCAGCAGTTGAGGGTTGCTTGTAACATTTGAGCGTCCACGAGTGGTTCCCTGTGAAATTTATGTCTCGGCTATCTTCAGTTACCTGGGCACCCACTAACTATCAGCATAAGTATGCGACGATTTGACGTTAAGATTGTAATACCGAACCCTGTAATTATGACGAACATAAATCGTTTAATTTTCTATATATGTATTGAAAACTATCGAAGCGAGAATTATTGAGAGTTACTGGGGCTGATCGACACGCAGTAACTTTTTAATCAAAACAGATATTCCAAGGCGTCAGATGCGGTCAGGAAGATAAGAGGGCACTCGACCAACCGTTAAATGAACAATAATCTGTCACAAAAAACGCCACGTGTGAGAAAATTGAACACAAAAGAATTCCGATACTAACTTGGAAAAAGAAAGCAATTTAAAATTAACGATATCTTGAAAAGGCCAGCTGCACTTAAAAATTAGAGCAGTTTTCTGAACCCGTCATATTAATTAGTAAATAGTTACTTAAGTGGGCTGTGTCGCAAAAGTTACAGTTAGCGTTGCGTGACATTTTTTGGTTAATTTATATTACCTGATTTAGCCCGGCAATTTTACTCGTTTAAGGGGTGTGTCGTGCCAAGGTCCTTTCACTCAGCATGAGCATTGTGTGGAAAAATATTGATTCAAGCGGAAATGAAATGAACTCTGTTAAGTACAGCCTCTGACTCGTCAGGCATTCGCAACAGGTTGTGCATAACGATGCTACACACCACAATTGATCTAAGCAGTAGTTAAAAGCATCACACTCGTAAATTCAAGTCTTAAGATAAGTAAAAAAGTATTTTTTTTCTTGGATTTAGTTTAATCTGAAAGAGGATAAAGAGAGAGATGGCCAGGGTATTACGCATCTTGACTTAATGAGATTGAAAAAGGCCATTGGTTAGGAAAGGCAGTCACAGGACCAACACTGACAACGAGAAGCTGTCAATTAAGCACAAGCAGTTAGAGCATGAGTCTATAGAGGAGAATGGTAGGTTCAGATGCTGCAATTCGTTGAATGAACTCAGAGAACCTGCATAGATCAAAAGTTTAGTCCCAAAGTGACCATGGTGGCTACAAATGTCAGTTTTTATACCACTTCAGGCTTTCTCAAATCTTCGAGTTACCTTTTTCAACCATCACGACAATTAAAGCGAACTGTAAGATAAGTAAACACAAAGCTGAAGTTAGGAACGATGGAATACAACGCCCGTGTTATGAAGCTGAAAACCATAAAAGGATTCAAGACGTGACCTTAAAAACACGAAGAAAGCGTACATGTACAAGAGGTCGCCTTCAAAACACCCGGAGAGGTTCTCTTGAAGCAGAGGTCAAGTCCATAGACAAGAAAATGCACAAGTTATAGAGTGACACAGAGAAGAGAAGACATTGGAGCTTATGAACCTTAGAATCAGGGTGGAGTTACAACATATGTGTGCAAGTGCTTCTAAGCCGAGACAGTTAATAGGCCATTGTGGCTCCGGACGATTGGGTCTATGGGCATTAAAAGGATAATAAGCCGTGAAAAGTGATTGGTTCAGGTTCACCGAAGTGTGACCTATAGACGATTCCTTGGTTCCTGATTTTCTAACAATAATCATCTATGAATTTGTAATTTTTCTAAGTAAAGGTTAGGCTCAAAATCTTAGGGAGCTTAAGCACGCGCGTTTTTGAGACGCGAACGGCAACCGGAAGTGAGATGTTTTCCCTTTTAACTTGTCTTCACTCAACTATATTTATATCGCTAAGTATCTTTTCACTATTAGAGACCCTAAGTTTAAAAGTCTGGTTGAGACCGCTATCCTGGGGTGCGAAATATTCACTTCTGGTTGCCGTCCGCGTCTCAAAAACGCGCGTGCTTAAGCTCCCTAATTCTAGCTTCCGTGTAACTGTCGATCGTAAGGCAAGCCAGCTTTCTGACGTAGTGCAAAAGATATTGAAGTCTGTGATGTGTTAAATATTTACATCCGTTGGGTTTGCATCGTCGAGACCAACATTCACAAGAGCGGAAATTGTTGTATGTAACTAGGAGGCAAGGCCATAAAACAGAGGCTTTATACAATGAGTGACGTTTACTTAGTATAGCTCTATGTAATTAATCTCAGTGAAAATTATGATCAGCTATTGCCTTTGAACAATCGGATGTTCGCATTCCAATCTCTACCAAAGAAGCGCCAAGAACTGACAAAACCTTAACAGACCTATTGAGCTTAATGTTATCCTAGACTCCTCAGTCAGTCGACGTCATTAGCCCCAGTAAAAGAAAAATACAAGTCAAGTTACTGAACAGTTACCTTCTTTGCAAGTAATCAGAGCACGGGGGGACCCATTCTTTTCTCATCATTAAGCTGTAACTACAGCAATGATGATAACAGTGGTACTGCCAGTATTAGTTTCCGTCGCTAATAATCACGCTGACATTATGGCAAATCTCGGCTAAGTGTTTACAACGCAGTAGCTTTTAGCTCGCTCGTCTCAATTGCGGCCAGCGTGTGATCATAGTTAGTGATGATGGCGAAATTAACGTTATTTATATGTTAATCTTGATATCTTGGATTGATTGAAATGTCGGTATGTCTGTTTGTTATGCTCACTGACATTGATACAACATGTCAAGCGTTAAGCTTATTAGCAGGCTTTCCCTGATGCAGAATAGACTGAGACATGAGGAAAAGGAAGTTTTCACTCGACAGTTTGGTATAATCCATGCCACTTTGGAAAGTAAAATGAAAAAAGGCCGGCTTCCTTTGAAGAAAAGACAATTCTCAGAGGCAAAGCCCTAAGCAAGAATCCCAAGATCTCCTTGTGTAAACCGAAAATTAAATTCCTGGTTAATGTGTTGGCAACAATATTCCATGTATTTAATCATCTTGTTTTGTCTAACTCGCTGTGAAGCAGTGACCTCACTAAGTTTGGGATGTGAGTTGAATTATGAGAGAAAGGGACGATTTAAAGAGCGCAGTTAACTCTTTATGGCTCCCGATTTAAAGAGCGCAGTTAACTCTTTATAGCTCCCTATTTAAAGAGCGCAGTTAACTCTTTATAGCTCCCTATTTAAAGAGCGCAGTTAACTCTTTATGGCTCCCTATAGTGATGACCAGCCCCTAATTTCTATTTACGTTTTGAGTACTTGGTCAAGTACACAGTCCGTGGAAAAACGAAAAAAACACTTAAGACAAACTATCTCGACTTATGAAGGATGCAATATTTCTACAGTGTCACACACATAACGGAGGATTGGAACCTATGGTGTTCCAGTACCAACTAGTTAGGATACCCTACCACTGAGCTACTGGAGACTCACAGGAGTATCGGTCGTTAAACGCGCCGGTTGATAAGGCAGACGTCCTACATTCACCTACGATCTGAATGATCTCAATTTTCACACATTCTCCCAAATGTTACAATACGGAACGCGTGAAAAGCAGTGAAGAGAAAATATTGCTACTGGGGTTATCGCATCAAAGGCGTGCCTGGATAAGGGGGACGAGGAATTCATTGCCCAGCAGGGGTGATGATTTGTAAGGGCGTGAGTGACACCTTACTGTGACTTTCACAGCGGTTGAGCAAGTTTATGACCCAGTGAACGAAGTACGTATGTTCTTAAACCGGAGATCACTCGTGGTCAAATCATTTCAAATTGCCTTTGATGTTTGCTGCTGTGCTCTTTTTTGCTTGTTTTAATATTTGTTTGTGCAAAGGCCCATACAGATTTTAAAAAACACATTCAGAATCAACCTACCTTTTGGACTGAAGAGAACTTGCGAGAAAGACCTCTAAACTCAAAATCAGATCTGATATTGGCGGCCACACCTAGCAGGGAAATAGATTGTCAGCAAAAACTTTGGAAATCGAACCTGGTGTCATTTACAAGTAGATAAAAAATGGTAGGATACAAGAATGTAGCTGCATGGTAACACAACCCCTGAACTGGATTGGAAAATATTCAGCTTGGTACACCAAAGTAGCCCTAACTTTTACATTCTGTCTGAAATTTGGGGATTTTTTATTTTCGAAATTTCAACAACCATCGTTTAACTCAGGAAGGCCTGAGTTCGAATCCTACGAGACGTATGAGTTAATCCTTTTCCCTTTTCGGTTGCTTCTCGATTACAGTGCAACTCCTCCGACGAAGGCCACCCAATATTTTTTTTTTACAAATTGGCCAATAATGTTCAAGTGGTGAAACAACAGAATAGCCGCAATTTGAATTTTGTTTTGCTTCGATAGTGGGTAAATTTGTCATACATAATTAATTTTGTCAAAATCCATTGTTCCGATGTGAGATTCTCATTCGCTAGTTTGCAGGAAATTTTCCTGGGTGGTTGTTCAGAAGGACTAGGAACTAGTTTTAGCAGACATGCGCAGTGTAGGACCGAATCGAGCACGAGGTTGCTGTTCGGCCATGTTTTTTTGTTGTTGTCACGAACAAAATTTGTTATGTCGGATCATTAAACGAGTTCAAATTAGAAGCAGTGACTCATCTTTGAATTTTTGACCCGTTCGCAAGAACAGTGGTCTTGGTTGAAGTAGTCGCACTGTAATGGGTCATATCGTATAAGAGACTGCCGTCTCGTAAGCAATATACATCAGTGAGTTGTTGCAAGGTTTGCTCATTTTACACGACACAAATTCATCTCAATCCTATTTTCCCGGAAAAATCTGACTCAATAACGGCAGAGCCATTTCGTTACCAAAGCAAGAATCCGAGGGTATTGTTCAAAAGCATGCTAAGCTACGAAAAGCATTCGTGTGTTTCAGAAAACGTTAGCAAAAACACTCTTTTCTATAAAAACCTTTTCTATAAGAACGGTGAGGCTGACATTAACCCAACTTTTAAGAAATGCTAAGAACATTGAGAGTTAAGTAAGGAGTCTTTATTTTGGTCTATTTTGTTCATTTGTTTTTGTCGCGTTGCGAACCTCTGTGTTCAATGCTTTTTGTGAAGCCAAATTTACCAAGGGTTGGCTGGGGCGACATCTTTTTTTACTTGTTCGCGGCATCGGAGGAAGCCGCATAAGCATGTGACAAGCAACTTGATACCACATTACAGCGAACAATTAATGCCATGTAACTTTAACTTTTGCTGTTTTCCGGCCCAAACTTCACAGAAATGCTACTTAACGACCGACTTTACTCATGCCGAAACATTCCTTGAAATGTAGGGGAAAGATACAATAAAATAAATAAATAAATAAATAAAAATTTTATAGTGGAAGTGCACTTAGCTATGCAAGCTAGTTTACAGGCACTCCACTTAAATCCAAAGAAACAAATAATTCAAATAAACTTAACATGATAAGAATCCAAACCGGCGGGAGGCAAACCAGTTGGCTATTTTACAAGGATGACCGAGGAGCTGAACCAGGCACTTACCCAGAACAACATCAGCTAGTGGCCAGAGCGGGATTTGAACCCGGGTCACCGCATTGAAATCCAGCGCCCTAACCACTCGGCCTAACCACTCGGCCACCCTGCCTCCCTATATCAATCGATTTTTTCCAGGAAAAGTCACCCAAAGCACATTTTTGGCCATGGCTTCAAGACGACGTTCGAGAATTTGAAAAATTTAGGCTAAATTTTTCAAAATGCAGCCACAGTCTATTTCCATCCTTACCATCTGTAACAGAAGAAGACAGTATTTAGTCTCAGTGCCGAAACACAGTCCTGAGTAAATAAACTGCTTCATATTTTTTGTTTTTTCCTCTGATTTAAAGACATTTTTAGCATCTTACAACCGACCGAAATAAGAGCATTCATCCTCAGTTCCGAAATTAGAGGTTCTCATGAAAAAGAATGTAGACAAAACCCACGGGTTTGAAGAGCCTTAGAAAACTCAGTGCCAGTTTTAATTGCAAGAGCGCAACGGACACATGTTTAACAGTTCAGAAGCATAATTTAGGTACAGTGACCTGTTTACCCGCCAGTAACTAAACATTTGCTCCGCCGGACAAACTTTATTTTGATCAGTGACGGACTGGAAGGATTTCTAAACAGTTTGAAGAGATTCTGTCAAAAAAGATATATAGCCTTTTTATATTACTCGGAAATTTGTATCAGTCGTTTGTCATTGTCGTGACAAGCACATAAATTTGTCTTCCAGACAATGACGGAAACAAATTACTTACTGACCATTTATCAAATTGTATAATTTAACATTGGCACACAGCCTTTGGGTCAGTGTTTCATGGGCTACAGAATATCCCAAGGTGAATAACCCAGGGTGAAGTCACGGCTGCATAATTAATGAATTTTTTAGTGTTAAATTGCGTTAATTTGTATTGAAAAGTTGATAATTAGTTTAATGGCCGAGTCTTTCAAGCCACTCAGCCTTCAATTATTAAATCGGTCGTTTATTGAGAAACATGGAAGCGAAATTCAAAACTGCAGAGATGTTTGGCTTGATTTAGGTTGCTATGGTACATCCGCTCATCCTGTTTGTGACATTCTTGCCTAAATAATTTACCGGCTTCTTTGAAATCTGACGACAAAGGCTTTCAGAGTTAGGAAAACATTTATCGAGCTCTCACAACAGCTAATATCACGTATTGACATTAAACGCAAAGTTCTAACATCTGTTGTTAAGACCGCACTATAGGCTTCGTCATTTAACTGTTTAAGGGACATTTTTGTCTTCGGTACCCGACGCCAAACAAACCGATTAGTAACATAGCACGTGTTATTATTCTTTACAGCCACCCGGATCTAAAGCTTCCCTGTCTTGTTTCGCCACGAGGTGTTTTGCTCCTTCTAAGCTCACAACCCAGCCTGGCATTTGGTAAACATCAAATATATATCACCTCAAAGGAATCCACTGCATTGTATGCCAAAGACACGAATTATAAAAACAATAAAAGATGTGTTTACAGTGATAAAACGAATGTTACTACTATAATGTTAGCAGCTATGTATTTAGTAAAAAACAGAAACACTTACGCCTTTTTTTGGTCGATCACGGGTATTGGAATTTCCATTGTAATTAAAAAATAAAGGTTTTGGATAAAAATAATAATCCGAGCTTGCAAAATAGAGCCAAGACGTTTCAAGGTCGGAATGAAATTAAAACAGGTCCACATGCAAGCTCTAGTTTAGTCACGTAACACGATAAGTTGGTGGCACAACTTTAACCATCACACTATATGCCATCAGCAATGTTCTAATAACATCTCATTATTTACTTTTACTTCTTCAGTATTTTTCCTTCCAGTGACGAGACTATGGAATGTGTTTGTGCAGAGCTAACGTTACGCAAGAACAGGAAAACATATGAATATACCGTTCAATAAAAAGATAGACAACAGTAACTGAACCAGCAGTCCAAGCGAACACTTGTCGGTAAATCTCATAGAACAACATAACCAGAGGTTAGAGGGATCGCACTGAAAAGAATACTACTGGTTTTGTTGTTTTCTGTGACAAATTGCTTGATACTAAAGGAACGAAAGACATTTGTCCCTTTCACAGTTGCTGTTACATCAAAAAGACAATACACTCACCAGCCAACATCCAAATTCTGCTAACCAAAACAAATGTCATGTTCACCCACAGACATCGTGGAAGCATCTTTGCGACGACGATATCGGTTCAACTGCAGAAACAGAAAGAGAATCCCAAACAGAACTTAAAAATGAAGACGACGACAAGAGTATAACGACAGGCTTATCACGTGAGGGGAACGACAACCAAACAATAAACACAAACCACTACACAAAATACAAAATAAAACCTTGCTACACCATTCACAATCTCATTGTGCCAAAGTTGTGTAATTTGAAGGAAATCAATGAAATGGGCAAATGGTCCACGTTTCAAGGTAAAGACTGACTGCCATCTCAGCTGGTAAGGCGTGTAATAAAACACAAGCGCAAGTGTAACAAATCGTGGCGTTATAACCTTGAGAAAAAGTCCAACCGACCACAGTTGTTGTCATGAAAAAAGAAACGTTTTCGCAGATAAGGTGAAAGGAAGCTTTCTTTGCGTCGAAATAACAACAACCGGCTATGAAAACACGAAATTAATTGGAAATAAGCAGCATTCTCACCGGTAAACTTTAGGAGGGAATATTCCAATCTTCGGTGAAAATCGATCCTTGCTACATTGTAACACGTCTATATAAACCGTGTGAGAGAGGTTTGGCATTCAGTTAAAAAAAGTGTTTATTTTTGTTTATTGCGAAACGAGTTAATATTTTATGAGGGCTCAGAGTACTAATCACCTGCCCAGCGCAAGAAAAATGTTACTGTTGCATCCGAGTGATACACATCCTGCTTCAGTAACGCCATTTTGAATTACAAGACAGTTCACTCGTACTGTAACACTGGCGGGAAGCATGTTATTATGAGCACGAG
Source organism: Galaxea fascicularis (assembly GCA_948470475.1). Taxonomy (NCBI): domain Eukaryota; kingdom Metazoa; phylum Cnidaria; class Anthozoa; order Scleractinia; family Euphylliidae; genus Galaxea; species Galaxea fascicularis. The sequence goes on along the minus strand of OX419342.1, from coordinate 768,807 downwards.
TTTAAGCATGCGTTGAAGGAAAATTGCCAAAAACAACAACCCCCTCTGTTACAGGCTTTCTCTGTTACCAAATGCAGGTCCCAAAAGAGTGTTATGGATGCGGACAGAAGGACTGCAACTGAATTATAACGACAGTTAACTGTCAAGCCGAGTTTGAATCAGGCCAATTTGGTTCATTTCACGGCACCCGCCAACTGAGTTAAGAGCTCTGTTGCCCAGACCCTAGCTGTATGACCTCTTCTTCATTTTACGGCCATTCCATGCTAGTCAGTTCAGTTCCATCAAATCGGATAAGCGGTCGATCAATAGGTATACCGTATTTACTCGAATAAGCGCCGCCCTCGAATGAACGCCGCATCTGGGACAAAAAAGTCAATAAGCGCCGCCCTCGAATAAGCGCCGCACCCCCGATAAGTTTAGTATCAGTCCATAGGAAAATGAACGGATAGAAAGTGTACCGTTGAATAAAAATATAGAAAAAGTAAATTTGTCTGGTACAATGTTTAAATAAGCGCCGCACTTGTGGCGCGAAAAATTAAATAAGCGCCGCGGCGCTTATTCGAGTAAATACGGTAAGCTAATGCTAGCTTCAGAGTTCTAGAGTGTAGTCCTGTACTATCTACGTGTCATGTTATTGACAAATGTAACTCGGCATCTCCTCCCCACAGGAATGGTTGCTGACTAATTCTGACTTTGTCGGCTATGGGTAGGAAGGGTGATTTGGAGGGAGGTACACTGGGATGGTGTCTTGTCTATAAATAGAACTCAAATGGTTGCGTCATGTAAAGGAAAATGAATATTAGCATAAAACGGTGAGCTAAGAGAAAAAAAAGAATGGTTGATCGTAATCAAAAGGCCCAGTCGAGACAGATAATACACGTAAAAGAAAAGATCAAAGGAAATCATTAACAACTCCGTATCATTCTCGTCCCCAGACCCCGCGATTCTTTTGGTCAGCACCAAGAATAACGACTTCTGGCTGGTTCCAAAACAGGAAGTCCGTGAATCACAGACTTCCGACTCTTCTACGCAAACTCAGAAGTTTGAAACAATAGTGGTTGCCAACGGTTACAAAAATGCACCTTTACTGAGATCGCGCATATTTCGGAATTGCCCAGAGGTCGTTATTCTTGGTGCTGACCGAGAGAATCGCGGCCTCTGGGGACAATAATGCTCAGTATTCTCTGTGTGTCTATTGCAAAATTGGAATCTTGCCATGTTAATATCAGAAGTCCTTTGTTTCGTTAATTAACCCTTTCACTTACACACCGAGGGACCAATATGTAGTTTTTCCTTGCACAGACAACTGATGAGAATAAAGAAAAAAATCAACTAAGGGATATTGTTTGATTTAACGCCAAATTCTCAGGACTCACGTTTTTGTTTTGCACTCCAGGGCACTGCATTTGTGACATTTGTTTATTTGAAAAGGTCCGTGTCTAACATGAATTATTAATACGTATATTGGTTTACAAGCGAACTTAGGCTCGTTTTCAAATATTGTACTGTGTCCGGTTTACGTTAAGTGTTGACGGAATTTCATCCAGAACAATCCATAACTTTGAGAATTAAAACAAAAAATTGAATCTTTGTCGAAGAATACCCTGAAAAGACAAAATACATTTCAGTTCGAAATGTTATCATTTCTTGAAGACCCGACCGCCTGGTTTTGTGCCAGGTTCATTCAAGCCCTGATGGGGGCAGCAGGCAACAGTAACCTTCGAGACCGTGTTCCCTACCGTCAGTTCCCTATAGCCAGTCAAGATTCGCTTATTGCGTTTATCGATCGATTAAGTACCGCGTTTACGGCAAACGGTTGATTGTACCTTTTTAATCAAAGTAGCTTTGTTGAGATACAAAATATCCACTTTTGGGGTTGATATACAAATATTTAAAAGAAAGTACAGCAATCCAAAAAAAGAATATCTGATTTCTCAGTATCTACATTCGAACGTTTAATCAAAATACCTAAGATGGCAATCATCATAAATCTGACTTACTGAAGACTCAACACGTGAGTTGCAAACTCGGCATTTATACAAAAACAAACGTTTGAACTTCCACCTTACAAATGTGTAGTTATTGCGGACCGAACTTAAAATTTCGGACTCTTTATGTTACGGACACCAATTTGCCTCAAACGGCAGTTGCCTGGTTTCGATAATGAACCCGTAATATCAAACGTCAGGTAAATTCTAGTACTTACGAGGGTGTGGTTACCGGAAAAGAGACGCCCTATCTAGGTTGAAGATAACGCCACTTTGATTGAGGCAACCTTAAAAAACGCAAGCGCCTTGATGAAAGAAATTTTGAAACCCTGATTATGGCATATTTGGATCTCGTGTTTACGATTTCAAAACCCAACAAGAAACTATACAAAACGTGCTTAAACAGTGAAGTAATTGACCTACCAACCTCAATTAACCTAATGTAGGAGCGCCGAGGATATTTGAAAGCAGCCACCCAACCGACTAACACACAGAAGAGAGCACGTGATCAACAGAGTGATCCTCTTGTCATGAGCTGTTAATACCAACACAGAAACAAATAAAACTTCTGAGTCTCCAGCATTTTTGAAGTCATACTTCGACCGCCATTAGGGTCCAGTAAATGAAAAATAGTTTGCTCTTTTACGTAATTAACAACCCGGGTATACAACTTTAACTTTAACTTTAATAAATGATAAATGGTGAGAACATAGTAACTTCTACAGTACAACAAAGGACTGTTAATCTCTCTGGAAACAATCTAGGGATTCAGATAAATAAGATTTTTTCATTTCTTCAGTTAGCAAATTTAGCGAATTTAGTCAGCGAACTTAGGTGGGATTTAACTTGCAGAAACAATCGACGCCGAAAGTACGGGACTACCAACAAACGGTACTTTGTCAATAAAGGATAAAAGATTGGCAAAGGAAATACATATTACCAAAACTGACTTGTACATACCTCTTACTAACCCAGTTTGAGGTCCGTACTGTAAGTTACGGACCGAGTTTTTTCCCGTTCACTTATGGCCAAAGCGCGCGGGCAATAAATCAACGGGAGAAAACGAGGATCCATAACTTACAGTACGGACCGAGAAAACGGAGTTATTAAGATGTTTATTATATCGTTGAGGTTAATCGGGCGCGCGGGAAAGGGAACTTTCAAATTTAGCGGGCCGTACAGTAAAGTAAGGCCCGCAAAATTGACCAATCACAGCGCGCATACTAACTGTACCGACTAGGGCCCCCCCCCCCCCCCCCTCAAAAAACCCACCCAATAGGCGATTTCCGAGTTCATGTCTGCCTCCTCTTCAAAGTGAGTCTAAGTGCGAAGTTTTTGTGATGGTAATTAGTTCTACTTTACATATGAATGAAAACTGATTTTCATAACAAAAACTTCACACTTAGACTCGCTTTGAAGAGGAGGCAGACATGAACTCGGAAATGGCCTATTACTCAACCATTATACAAGTCGTAGCTCGTCTCCAGTCCACTTGACTATGCTAGGTTTTTGAATTTTCGGATCTGCACCTCATTGACCCCCGGGGCATTGACCCCATTCCAACGACTGGCTCAACAAGTTACTCGCGCTGAACGTTTTATGCGACTCCGCTTTGACCCCAAAACACCACACTTGGTCAATGTTGGCATAAGTCGAGACAATTTTGATTTCAATTGCTTAGTCCAACTAACCGGTGAATAGAGGCAAATAAATGCATTAAGGGCTAATGTTTAGTTTAACAACACTTGAACAGAGTAAAGACAACATCATGAAAACGTTTAAATAACATTATAAACTTTTCTGTGCATGTACACAGCACTTCAAGAGAACTGAATTTATTTATTATTCACGAATGCCATCTTAAGATCGCAGCATATTATCTTATGTTTAGAGGGTCAGTATGAGCTTTGATTCAAATGTAAGTAATTCACCACCAGACCTTGAGCCAGACTTCCAGGTAATTTACATGACAAAGAAGCCAAGATAAACATGTAAGGAGTGTCGTGTTAGAAATAATTCTACTTGTCGTATTTTCTTGCCTGATAATCTACATTTTGGTGTTCTTCATAAGCGAACAAAAGAACCGAGTTTCTAAGGGTGTTTGTTTTCCAGAAAAGGTGGTTGCCGTTTAATGAGTAAAGGGAGACAAAGTTAGTGATGTTATCCTGTCAAATCTTTCCCTCAAAAACATTTTATTTCACATCATTCAAACTAGATGAAGTGCTTTCCCGTGGTCGGTAGGATTAATACACTGTACAGGATTGTTTCAACATTTGATTCTGTGAATGGAGTGACCATTCTTTGAAATGTGTTGAGCAACACTTTTCAGAAGTACGTCTACTTTTTAATAGTTCACACTGAAAATGCCATTTGTTCTGTTTCTGCAATTTTCAAACGCATTTAAGAGAAAAAAAACTATATAACACACGCCACGAAAGTTTCTGAAACTTCGATAAAAAAAAAGAAGTGAGCGCCTTTTCGTGCGTCGAGGATTTCGTGAAAAAGTCAGCTGGAGGTCAACAGAATCTACAAACGTACCTGCTATTGATTATGTGGTTGCCAAGTTAAAAGGTTTGAGACAACGGTTTACACAAGATGATTCACCCCAAAGGAACTCAGCGGGAACCTTAACTGTAACCAGCGCAGAATACAGGTGAAACTGACAGAGCGAAGGGTTTAGGTGAGTAGAGGCTGTGTGTTTCCACGCGCAGTCAGTTTAATAATTATGACTTGTCTGTGTCGGTGCTCTAACTAAAAGCCACCTTTTTATCCTGTTGAGCTCTCAGGTAACATGAGCACTTAATGCTTTTATTGGTCTTTATTTCAATTAGGTTAGTTTGCAATGCAAGATTTGCTTCAGTCTATATGTCAATTTTAATTGAGTGTATAGCACACCAGCCTTTTAGTCATCTCCTTTCTCTGGGTTAACTTCAATATTTCTTTTACATACTATACGTAAAATAGGTAACAAACCCTTAAGTCCAAAACTGTTGAAATTTTTATCTATAAGAAAAGCCAAATGGAGCCGAATGTCTATTTGCGACATTGGCTCCGGATGTTGTAGCTTCGTGTACACCGTCTTTCGACGATTAATAACGCGTAAGGAGAAAACAAAAAAGAATTGCTTTTCTCGTGCTGCATGGGGGTTGAAAGTCACTTTTCACAAATGACACATTGCTTCCGTATACAACACCTTAAATAGGAGAAAAAAGCTCAGCGTATTCAAATGAACGCAGATACCAATTGTGGATTTATGAATGAATGCAAAACAGTTTATCTTTGATGCAGTCAGCGAGACTGATTCAGTTAAAGTGGCTGAGCCTGTCATGGAAATTTAAGTACGGATCTGTCGTCGGTGTAACAAAGCCGTTTCGCATCCTCTGTTATGTTATAGCAAGGAAAACGCTTGAGCCCAAATTTTGAGGAAATAATTTTCCTCCCCAGCTCTGCACCTGCATGACGATTCAAGCAGTTACGATGGAATTTCGAACGTCGCCAATCAAACTCTTGTTCTTCCAATGAAAGACTTAATTCTTGGCAAAGAAATGGCGCCTGAAATTATCGCCATGCGGCTAACAAACCAATTGACATCCTTTTAAAAAAATATATACAGTATTCCTGATTTGTCGGAAAACGTCGGCTTTAAATTACAACCCGACCGGAGAAATTTCATAAATTAAGGGCGTTGTAAATTAAGTAATGTACTACATCGGATCACTTGCTACCATGATAGAGATTACAAAAATAAGATTACTGAATTGGAGCATCTTTTGTCCAACACACACGCGACACTTCAGTGATTATTCACAAAAAAACTCAAAGATCTTCCTTTGCTAACTTGCTATACAGGTGGTCAATATTTTCAATGTGCAATTTCATTCTTGAGAAAGAAACCCAGTAAAGTGAGTTGCCTATGAGGTCGCTCATGTCTCAAAACTACCGCACGTGGTACAGTTACAAGAAAATTTGCTCCAAAGAAACATGAGGCTAGTTATCCTAACAAACTTTGTAAGTACAAGGGTTAAAAAGAGCGACATTGCCATTCCATAAACTATTTATTTCACGTAAAGTGCAGTAAATTTTGTCATTCAAACATTGATTACATTGTCAAGTGCCGGGCAACACTTTTACACTTCTTCGATCTGCCCAGAACAGACGACAAAACTTAACGACGCAAAATTCTTACCCGCACACCCCACTGAGGTTTAAAATGAACGAACTCCGTTGAAACATAGCTTACTTGCAACTTTGGTGAACACTCTTTTTGTGCAGTTAGTTTATTTGTATATTTCATGTCATAATAAAAGAAAAGTCACCACTTAAAATAATGACATTATTCTTTGTACGGTATCACTTCTTTTCAAAGGTTTCGGTTTGTACGAATGCAAATCACAAGCAGCTGCGATGTGTCAAGAAGAAATTTTTAATAAATGCAAAAGCTTGTTTTTACGAGCAAAACGCCCCAACGGAATTTACAGTTTTTACAGATTTACAGTTTGAAAGAAACTAATTTGATGCACTTTGCACTAGATTTACCCCGTGCAATGCGTAAAACCGGAGCCGCCTATGTTTTATGACGAGCGTCCGGCCTGTGGGCAGATGGTGCTAGATCCACGAGCAAGTAGTCAACGAGACGTAACACAAACTGCTACATACAGCGCGGCCAAAACTTCAGTTTTGTGGTAACGACTTGGATGTGAGCAATTTAACTGGCATAATTCCAGCTTGCTTTTTGTCATATTTGGTTGACATGAACGGCTCTAACATCTAAAGAATAAGGTTCTTCAGTACACTCATATAGAATTGTCGTGATACTACTAACCAAAGACAACAGAAAACGCCTGAACAGGAACGCAGCCTCTGCGTGGAAAAACATTTATTACCGTGAAAGCTGCATGGAGGAAAATATAAAGGACAAGTTTTGAAACCCACACGACAAATTCGTTTCTTCCCAAATAACTAATCGAATAAGCGTCTCTTTAAAATCGTGGCTATAACTGCAACACTTAATTCACTCGTTTGACTGCCGCAAAAAAAAAAAAGGAGAACGAAGAAGAAGATTAGAGAATTTTCAGAAAACTGAAAAAGACCAAGAACAGATAATCCTGGTGACTTAGTGCAAGTTACGTTACCCTGCAACGTGGATTTCTAACTTATTCAAATCTGAGCAGTTTTCTAAAGGAATTCCTCTCGATGTTTTTCATGTCATTTTCTTGATTGCAAATTATCAGAGAACGTTTCATTTTTTAAGAATTCTTGAGATAGCACTAATTTGATTTGACTTAAACGTTAACTATTCCGGAGTGCGTTTGTTGTATTAAAAAAGGAGGATTATGAAAGATGCGGAAAAGTCTTGTGAGACTCTCAGCCCAGCAAAACGAAGGTATGATTCAACAGGCAGCTGCATGTGATCAGGGAAATGTCGAACGCCATGGTTTACGTTGTATTGCTAAATGCAATAAATGATTCATGATGGCTCACATAAATTCGAATTACATTCATTTAACGAAAAACAAGCCGATGGTTTTCAGGTTCAAACCGCGATTTCTGCACACTTTCCCGTCATTTAGCTAAGTTCAAATATCTCTACATCTCTCTACAAAATACGCCCTCAACCACAAAAACAAGAACACACCTTTGAAGAAGCAGTAGAGTGGAGGTTCCAGCGGGCCTTCTTTGCAAGGGCCGAGCTATTCCGGAAATTACAAAACCTTTCACAACTCCTTTCCTTGCACACAGTGAAGCTTGGCAATTGCGACAATCCACTTTCCCTCACTGAGACTCGCAGGAAACATGTAAATGAACGCACGATTCATTCAAGGGAATTTTGCGTTTACTTTCCCTTGAAACAAGCCGCTACATCTATTGTGGAGGGTTTAGAGGAGGTGGTCGTGATAGGACTGGCCAACAATATCTAATTGAACGGGGCCATTGTACAAACCTTATTTCACTTGCAAATGCCGCAGGTGCACGGGGGAGCTGTGAGAAATGGTTTTTCCTTGTAGTCTAATTGACAGTCGTAATTATTTTCATCAACCAAATTAAGGTGTTTATTGGTTTAGATTGTCAAATACAATTGAGATCTCTCCCAGTTGTCACTGGCTAAAACGGCCTTTCATCAATATCACAACTTATGGTTACAGACAATATTTCCATCGCAAAAGAATCTCAGGGGAAAGACGGAATCAAAATTGATAATTAAAGTAATTACCGAAGCTGTTTAAAGTTGGCCGGTGCTATGCAATGCTTTAGGATTGCTAGCAGTTTGATCGCCACTAAATTTCGAAGTTTAAGAGTGTTTACGGAATTTATTTCTCGCTAAATTCTAAATATGCCGATCAGTATTGCGGTTGAAATTAATTCGTATGTTGATTTTGTTTTCATTACAGCGCATCCTCCTAACAAAGGGGAGCAAAGTGAAAATCATGAGTCTCTGCGGAAATCTTTAAACACCTTTACCGGACTGAAAAAAAACCGTTTGTGGGTGTTGATAATCTATATGATAACAGAGGCTCTTCTCTGGTAAACTCAGCCACGTGCCATAATCATGGACGAGTCGCCATGAAGTGGTTTGATTCACTATGCTCAGAACGAATTCTTAAAAGCGAACAAAGACAGCCAAAGGTGCTTTGGACTCCTGTGGCGTTACAAAAACACTTGTTTAGCTTTAGCTACCACGATGCCTAAAGATTGTCATAAGAAACAATTTCTTTTCTTTGTTAAGCCATTGCGAAGAGATAATTACAACCTTTAGTGCGGACCCTGTAACGATTTCAAAGCATTGACCGATAAAAACAATAAACCTGCTCCGATTTACAGATAGTCAATTCTCTGTTGGTATCAAATAACCGAGGATTGTAGAAACAGAAAAATTTGGATCTTCGACATGCGCGATCACTTTTAGATAGACGTCGGGAAAAAAGGACGGCCGTACACAACATGAGCGGTAAATACCAAGGGGCAGTTGAAGGCTAAATAGTCTACGGGCTGACATAAACACCAATAAAATGGCATCAAAAATTAATCTCCAGTTTGGGAGCGTGTAGTCCGATTGATATAATGTAACGAATTCAAAGAAAAGGAGATTCAAGTTGCATTTCTTAGAGCCAGCTACACATTTAGCAGCTACAAAGGATCTAGACAGAAACAGATCGTACAATGGTTATTTTTAACAAGACATCATGAAAGCGAAATGGCCAAATTCAAACAGAATAAACACTTTGGCGCAATTTCTTCAAGATGTTTAGAACTTATTCTGGCGAAGTTTAACTGTAAGAAAAAAGGAAGAAGAAGCTAAGCGCCAAAGCAGAAAAAAACGGAAATGGTGGGTCTTTCCGTTTTTATTCGAGAAAGCTAATTCAGGGAGAAGGAAAACATGCGAAAAAGATCAAAACAAATTTATCATCTTCGGATACTTCAGTTTTTGCTTCGTGGAGTAAAGACATCGATAACTTGGGAGTCTAACAAAGACAAACCGCCTCCAGGAGAAAAGGCCGCTCAGCTCTTATGGAGATAATCATGAAAATTGTGCTAATTACGATAATGGAACCGAACGCGCGCGTGGTTCACCAGCAGTGCACGGGACCTGCTGTACACATGTTTTGAACGCAATGAAAGAGTATTGTTGCCGCCTTTCGTTCATTGGTGCCTCGGTAATTGTATCGCTCAAGAATACAAACAAAGGGGCACAAGTAACAGACAACACGCTCGTGGCTATTCAATCCAATCGAAACTTCTTGTTCTTTTCATTCTTATAATTTCTTTGATGGATTTTACAGCGCGATCAAACGGAAGAGACTTTAAAATCATGAATATTTTACGCGCATTTCATGAATCATTTCAGTGTCCGATAACACCGATATGTATACATCAAAATTATAAAAACACAAGTTTCTTCTTTCCATTTGTTTGTGCCATCAAGAAAAATATGCCTCAATTGGATTGGAGAGCCTTTTTTTTTTTTCATAGCGAACGCAAGTGCGATACGGAGTCTGAGGTTTATATGATAAACATGTTGAGTTTTCTCGCTGTAATTGTGATTGCGTCCCTATACTGAAAAGACTGTAATATTTGAGATTATCAACTGAGATTATATAAACCAGGGAAACACTTATTTTAGGCCGAGACACAAATCCAAACAATAGCCTGAATCTTCTCCGGTATGTTTATCTCAAGGAAGAAGTTTCCATACAACATGTAAGATAAACCAACGAAAAACCCACTTGCTTGATAAGCACAAAGTTCGTAAACAAATGTAAACTTTTTCTCACGCTTAACTTGTGTCGATAGTTATAACAGCAAGAGTTTCAACCAAAAAAAATTGTCAGTGCACGCGAGTTCGCACCACGTGGTTTATTGTCCGGTGTGCACACAAGTGTGAATGGATTAGCCCATCTGCCGGCTGGTTTCAACTGCGCATGCTCGTGTGTTTCAGGTGGCATGTTTCTTTTTCTGCCTCGCTTTTCCGCGGTGCAGCTTTTCTGACGCCTTTAAACTGAAACGCTTTTTAAAGGCGGCTTACCTGTCTTCTTACAAATAGAATGGTGATACTATTGAGACAAAACCGGCGGATTTTCACCTGTTCCCAGTATGGGATGAGATGGATATTGGACTCGTTGATACGGAAGAATTGACTCAGTTAACATCAAACAAATTAAAGTCGCTAACACGCATGTTATTTTAGTAAGAAGCTGTGATTTGAGCCACGCCGAGCTGAGCTTTCTGACACCAATATCTAATTACAGTCATCAACAAGACATAAACTTCTAAGTTAACCAAAAAGCCAAAAGACTTCTTTACACTAGTTTCAGCCTTTAACTCGGAAACCTCTAACACAATTGACTCAAAACTGAACGTACACTTAACAGACTACTGGGAAAAAAATTGGAGTCGAAAGCAAAACTTAGTGAAATAAATTATTGCTTGTCACTGTAGTAGTTCTGCGGACTTTTATGTGTGGAATAGAGACTGCCTTGGAAAGCAATAATAGAGGGAAAAAAGATAATTATTTTGCAGCTACTTCGAAGATTCCCAGGATTTCAAAGTTTCAAATGTGCAATATAAAAATAAAAGCCTTGTCACAGTAGTTCTCTATCTCCTACCGTAAAAGAAGAAAGTTAAATGAACCAGTTACCGAAAGAAAATATGTATACATCATAATCGTCACAGGTTTCCGTTTATGCAAGATTGTCCTTGTGTGCCTAAAATAACAGCTGAGGGGAGGATGAGGCAGAAAACTCAAGAAAATGCCAGCTTACCTTTTGAGATATCTGAGATCCAGGTGGACCGACAGAGAGGAAAGTTGGTGCGTTCCCTACAAGGGTACAAGATACTAAGTCAACAGCTTGATGTGAGCCCTTGATGAATAAAAACTGGAAAACACTTCCAACTTAACTGACCAGTTTCGGTACCTGCTTAAGAGTTGCGTAGAGCACCTTACCTGGCTTTTGTGTCAAACATGAGAAATGCGTGCCATTTGAACGGCAATATACCACAAGTATACCGTGGATGTATTTGCATGAAGATATTAAACTAATCATAATGAAGTGTGATATCGTTTCTCAATCAGCAGTTCACCGTTTTCACTTGTGTATTGCTTAGTAAACAATCTTTTGTGCTGGGAATGAGTCCTTTATTAATGAAAAGAGGGATGAAAGAGTAACACGGGAGTATTGACAAACTGCGATTTTCTAAACTAAAAAGAACAAGCGAAGACTCATATCTTAACGGGTACTTTGATTCAACTACGACTTATCTCATAAATTATACATATTGCCTCATAAAATTGTGTATATACATCAATTACGAATTTGCGGTAATTAGCGACCTTTAAAACGTATGTTAAAAACATTTTGTGTACTCAGAACTTTGTAAAGATCACTACAACTATATTGAATAGTTAGCCAATTCGTTTGTTAAGTCCATTTGGCTGCATGGAATTCAGTTTCTTTTGCCAGAATATCTCCCGGTGTCTAAGAAGATTTTCAGGGGCACAAAACGACCAATTTGTTAAAAAATGTATTATTATACCCCAGTTAATAAAACTAAATGTTATTCAGGCATTTTCAGGTCTTTTTTAATATTGCTGGGAAAAAAATATCTGTTCCTTTTTGCCAGCAAGACACACAAGATATTTCCCAGCCAGCTAGATAAAATTGGTTGGTTTCCCAGCCAGGTGCAAATTGAGCACCCTGCACAACAACAAAAAAGACAATTTTATATGTCGTAAGCCAAAATGCGCGTGACAAAGGTATCAAATCAAGCCTTCAGTGTGTGTGTGGGGGGGGGGGGGGGGGGGGAGGAGACAAAAAATTCCTCACAACAATCCACATTTCGCCAGCCAGCAACACTCACACTGCTACCACACTTCAGTAATTACCAACCGAAACCATCATCAGAAAGAAATTTCATAAACAACCCCGGGAAATAACTGATATTTTGCCAGCCAGCACAATACCTCGGGGGAACAGATAAAGTGAGGAACAGATTCGTTTTGTGCCCCTGGATTTTCTGTTCATTGCTTGTATCATCTTTCCTAATCTGTTCTATTATTGTAATGATCACGTTATTTTCGAAGTTATGTGTTCGTTTATTATGTAGAAAGTGTTCCGTAAGTTCACACCTGCTGATTCCCTTTTTGATGTGATTTCTGTGGTCGTCAGTTAAGCGAAGATTGAACGCTGTTTCGCTCTTGCCTATGTACTGTAGATTGCAGATGTTACACCCAATAATGCATCAACTCGTCTTAGTTTTGTAGTCATCGCACGTAAATCGTCATTGTTCTACTTGCTTTCATCAGAAGGCGACTGACGAGTTTTTCAAAAAGCGACTTTGTCAAAAAGTGCTCATGAAATCGAATTCAACTCAAACATCATCATCGCCGTCGACGTCGTGGTTGTTTTCATCATGAGTGACGTATAAACACTAAACCTTCACGCGTTCTTCAAAATACAGTGTGGTGTGTTTGAGGCTCTCAATGTGGTTGGGGCTTGTGAAGAGCTGAATTTACTTGCAACAAGGAGCCCGCAAGGTGCGGCAAACAGGAGACCATTACTGTTCGATACAAACTATGTAATGGGTCAGCACTAATGAACCATAAGCACTGCCGCTAACTCGTGAGCATTTTGTAATTTATACGACCCCACAAGAATTTTACTTTTACGTTTATCGTGTATGAACAAATAATATGATGATGAGTATTAAGTGACAGTGGCAGATGTGTATAGTTTATAAACTCCAATCGTATGAGTCTTCTGCTTCTTCTGCACTAGTTAGTTTACCCTTCTACATTCTACTGGAGTATAGAGCCTCGAATAACGCGGAAAGTTGATTATTTCCTTTAAGAGCCGCTTAATTTTTGGTATTCAAATTTCTGAGTTTCCTTACATCTTTGAGCGAACATTCCCAGTTAAGTAAACTCTTCCCCAGGAAAACAGCGCTTTTGGCTTTCTATCATCTTACCTTTAGTTTGTTTTGTCTCCTCACAGATCGAGTGGTCATTGATTGCACTCTCAATAGCATCCACCGACATCTCCTTGTTTACCGTTCTGCCCCTCATTGTCTGCACAGTCTTTGCTGAAAGAAGAGGTAACTCGAGCGTTCAGCCACGAGAAGCCCTGAGTAAGAACTCAGCTTACGGAAAGATACTGTTTTAGAGAACAGACAGATTGTAATTGCGTTACTGAAGCGAATAACGACAGTGATCTCTAACAGAAACTAAGACCTAAACCAAAACAAGAAGCACAGTGGTTTGTTTTACATCTATGCTCAGCAAAAGTTCCTCCCCTGCCCCTCCCCCTCCGTCTGACGTCACTTGATGCCACACTCTGGCTCCCTTGTGATTGTTAGTATCGACTCTTACTAAATGCTCGAGTGTTCAATAAACTGGAAACGAAGTTAACTACTGCACGGGATGTTTCGAGCCTTCATCAGAACAACAGTACCGCAAAGCCGCCGTTTGAGATTTCTTGTGAGTTCCGGAAGATGAAATCTCCGTTGCCCCCATGAGATTTTTCAAGCAAATTCAGTAGACGAAGCGTTGTCCTCTAACGTATAGTCTAGCCACGCACACATAATTACAGCTTAAGGTATATAAGATTAACTGCTTCAGTTGCCATGCTATCCCACATGATTCTGATTTTATCAAGGACTGAGTTGTTAATGTATGGCCTCTATAAAATCGTTTCGACATTGATCCCTCGAGACCTCTACAAGTAACACGCGGTTTACAAAGTAAACAGTTTACAGTTTACGCTGTTAACGTTCCCCGCATCTGCTAGTTCCTTTGCTTCTGAAAGGTAACACTTTACTTTCAAGTTTTGTTAGGTCATAAGAAAGGAAAACCAAACTTACCACGATCGAGATCAGTTTTGCATCTGTAAGCTTTTGGTGATCGATAAAGTGTTCGTCTCATTTTGCAGTCGTAAAATTTGGCAGTTTGCTCTTCAGTCAAAAACTTCTCACTTTTCATATAAAACCGAAGTGAAACTGAAATGAAACATTCTGGTTTCTTCTTCTAAATTGAAAGGGAATCGTAGGAGTGAGAGGAAAATTTCAAGGACTGAAGAAAGCAAAGACCATTGAATTGAAACACGCGGCGAGCTCCTCTCCGTCACAGAAGTGTTCAAGTGTAATTTGATCTGTCTGGCAGCGAGCCGGTAGCGTGACGCGGCACCCGCGGCCTACTTCCCTTTCGTAAATGGTCGTTGCCATTATTAACGGTCGATGCCAACATTGGTAACCAAGCCTTTTGTGAGGCAGGTGTAATCTTATGAGCTATGGATTGAGTTATAATAAGGCAATTTGTAACTTTTCAAATCGTCTTAAAAGGGCGACGTTTCGGGATAGGCCCAGGGTGACCTGTTATAGATGTATCAGTTATGATTTTTTTTGGGGGGGGGAGCCTGTGGTTGATCATCGGGGTAGCGTAGTGGTTCAATTCTGAGTTGCAAATTTCTTTTTTTTTTTTTAATAAGATTTTCTCTATCAGCTGAAAAATGTTCTAAGTGTCTTAAAAATGGCAACGACCGTTTACGAAAAGGAAAGTGGTTTCCCGCTTTACCCGTGTTATTTCAAAACGAGGTGAACTTAGCAGCCGGAAGCTGTGAAAGGACGCCCTAAGCATGAGGGCTGTATTGAGCAGTGGTGGCTGAAACTTTATCCAGGCTGGAGAACCTCAGCAGGGAGTAATGTTGGTTTGAGGTAGCCATTCCCCTCGACCAATTATACGTGTTTGCAAGCATGAATAGCTGTACACAACGTAGCGAGCGGTTTCTTTATTCATACAAACTGTTGGAAAGAAGTGTACAACTGACTACTTCCTAATCCCTCTCCTTTACATTTATGCCAACTTTCCTAGATTATCAGGGAGTCACCCGAGTAAAGAGTGAATCTCCCGGTCTCCCGTACGGGTGACTAAACCTCCCGGATAAAAGTAAATTGGATCAATGTCCCACAAGAATCTAAGTTAGTTTAAAATCATCATTTTTCTTTTGCATATGTTACGGTTATTGATTTCATTGTTATGCGTCTTGCATTACAAAGAACTTGCTTTTGAGTTTCTTTATAAGCGACACAGTCTTATTGGATGAGCATTCAACCAATTAAAGTCCCTGACAAACTGACTCACTGTTACTTGGGTAGGCAATTTTATCCTTGTTAATCGTGATTTCCATAGTAGCCGAAACATTAGCCGTGAAGCCGCGTGATTTTGTAAAATCATATTTCCGTGAAACAAGAAATAAAGGTTTAATAATTAGCCGTGAACCGTGATTTTTTGTTGTCTTTGTTTTTCGTGAATTGTGAAAGGACCGTTTTATTTTCCTTGAAACGTGATCTAGAAACCTCCCCTTACGATTTTGGAGGTGTGCCATGGCATTGCAAAAAATGTTCACAGACTTATTTTTTGCTTTAGACTTTTTGAAATAATTTCTAAGAAATAAACAAGCGCCAATTTCCTTTTGAATTCTTGTGGCACGGTTAAACGTTCCAGTGTTATAAGGTAAGCTGAGGCAGCAAGTAGCTCAAATTGGCAATGACACATGGTATCAAAGGCAGCACAACGAAAACGTCAAGAAGTCTTGCTTCACGGCCACAGCAACCTTTACGCCATACGAAACACAATGGTGACACTAGCTGACTCCGTTTGAAAGTCTTTACCGTGACACTCGGCCATCAGGTTTTATACAACTACAAGTAATAATTTAGCCTAATTTACGCTACGTGTTCCTTTTGTCAATATTGTCTGAGTAGCCATCTGAATCCATGCCTGGGCAGAAATTCGCCGTGTAAGGCACACAGTCGATATACTTGCACCACCCACAGAACTGGGAGTCCTTCACCATGAAAAACGCAATGGTCGCAATGGTGAACAAGATGACAAGAATCGAGAGAAAAATTCTTCTGCAAAACGTAGTTACTGTTAAGTTCCTGTAGCGGAAATTCATGAGGGGAAGAAAAGCTAACGACGCCAGCACACCAAACACGAAGCCTCCAATGTGTACAAAGTTTCCAATGTAAGGCAAGGTACCTAGGACTTAAACAAAAATGGAAAATGAGATTAAAGTGGGCAACTGACAAACAGTATCAAAGAACTAAGCCTGAAGGTGACTTAGCCAGTGAAAACAAACAAACAAAACAAATGGTTCATCTTCCAGACAAATAAAGCCCCTGCCGACAATAGAAGTGTGCGTGGTTTTATCTTAGCTTTCATACTTGAAAATATTTTTAGGTTTTCATATTTTTGGCAGAATTCCTTGTAAAACATGTGAACGTGACGGAATTCCATCCCGAAGAGGCTATGTAGCCTCCCGTGAAACCCACTATCACAGTCCCTAAACAAGTTTCAAACCTCCTTACAGTTTTAAGAAGCCCTTCACTGGTTGGCTTCAATGTAACTAACAGCACTTACAAAAACTGATGAGAACCACGCCTATAAAGAAAAGCGCTTCACAGCAAGGCCGGCGAACGTTGTGTCTCAGTTGAAGGAGTTTAATGATCAACAATCCAATGAGACCAAACAGGGCTCCAGACGCACCAACCTGCAGTGCGATAAAAACAGTTTAGCGGCGTAACAGATCAGAGAGGGGTCTCCGTTCAACACCCCGAGAAAGCTGGACTCCTGATCCGACAAAAGTTTGTTTGGAAATACCAAATGTCTATTGAGCTATCAAGACTATGACTATGACTATGAGGGTTGGAAAATTTGGAACACCTTGATTTAGAGCATTTTCCACCCGACAGTGTGACTTGAGGTTTATAGGGCCATATAGTCACATACTTTCTGCAATCAGAATGCAAACAGCTCAAGAGTGCCCAAGAAAAAAATACAAAGACAACACCTCCCCAACAAATTTAATGAAAACAAATAAAGTCACTAAAATCACCAGATAACAGCGGTTATCTTTCGTTTTTAAAGGTTGAATTTTGTCCCGAACAAAGTCACAATACGTTACAAGTAGAAACTATCTCAGCAGAAGCACAACAGAACAAATGATGTGAGCCTTGTGAAAGTTGAAAGTTACCCTGTAATCGGTATCCTTCTCTTCTGTTGGTTGGTCACAAAAACCAGTCCCTGTATAGTAATTTAAATTTCCCACGGCAATGGTCTTTGCAGTACCAAGGACTGAGGTACCAGGCTCCTGATAGAACGTTATGTGAGGAACAAATTCTGGGCACCAAAAAGAGACTTAATGTATTTTATAATCATAGATCGCTAACTTGCCTGTGGAGCGAGAGGGTTAAAGAGTCCACAGACCAAATTTCCACCTATTCCACTAATAAGATATATCAAGCATGTCCGTATAGTTCTAAGGATAAAGAAAGAAGAAAAAAGAAAACGGTTAGTCGATCCTGCTTTCTGTGCGGCAGTATGTTCCTGCAAGCCATTTGCCACCTAAAATGGGATTCATATGGTCTTATCTGAATGGTGCTACTCCAGGCAATGGGCTGAAAGAGAGCATGGTCAAAAAAGACAGTTTCTTCAACTTCGCTGTTTTCAGACCATCATTAGCAGTTCTCCCTGCTAAGCTTCAGATTTGACAATGATGAAGAGTGAAGGAGACAATTAACGCTACTGGGTTAATCCCACTGCAAAAGGATGTGATAACCTGTACTGAAGCAGACACTCAACACAAAAATAGTGGGATTTGAAGCAATGACCTTCTCCTGAGCAGTCCAGGTGCTCTCACCACATGAGTTAACAAGGCTGCAGTGTTTACTCAAAGTCCATCCAATTTCCAGTCTGTCTTTGGGATAACAATATTTTATTTTAAAGACATACCCTATCTCTCTCTCAATCAGTATACCCACTGGAATTTGGAACATCAAATTAGTGATCAAATGAATGACACCTGAAACAAACAAAAATTAACATCTATGAAGCAGATAAAAACCAACTCCCTCTCTTACATACATGTACATACATATTATCAATATTTTCCCATGTGTAGGTATAACTAAGTGCTGCCACTCAATTCAGTAATTAAGTATCAGATACCATGATCAAGTGATCAGGAAACAGAATTTATCATTTTTATTACAATAAATTATCAGAATCACTGTTGTCATCCTCCTCCTCATCCTCCTCCTTCTCCTCCTCCTCCTCATCATCATCATCACCACCAGCAGCAGCAGCAGCAGGAACAGTAGTAGCAGTGACAGTGGTTAAGTGCTAGAGTTAGTAGCAGAGGTAGCAGTAGTGTGGTGGTGGTGGACATAGCAATACTATTAGTAGTCACTGTAGTAACTTACCAAGGTGCAAAAATATTGGAGTGATTAGTCTGTACCACTGATGGCCTCCTGTCTTGTTTTTCACTCCACTCATTCCACAGATACCATCCAAGCAATTCACTTCATGGCACAGGAGCTGTGTTATTGATAACAATAAAAAGCTCAGTCTCAGTCTTCACTGATCACCATACACACCTTATCTTGGCTACTGAAATGCAAGATCAAACTTTAACATCCTTAACTGACAATGCATTATGCTCTGTAATCACTTGAGAAACAATTTTGAGAACACTATTTTACAGATAGAACAAATAAAATATATGGACTTAACTCAAATGCTTGCATCAGGAATGCTGTAGAAAACAACAACCTTTAGCAAGACCATTGCGTCAAATAACAGGGATAAAGGAGAACAAAACTGGTTGGTCAAATCCCACTTGATCAACATTTTGACTGGTAACTGAGGCAACAAAGCCTGCATAAATAAGCTGGCTTAATTCTTCATCAAGCTGCATGACTAACCTGTTGTTAATGGCCAGCCTAACTGGTAGAAGTTAAAAATACTTGGTTGATTATATCATTGACATAATTATTTGGATAATCACATACCTTGTCATTATACCAGCGACCTCCAAAGAAAGAGCAGTGGTCTTTAGACATCACAAAACACTCTGAGTGCACACCAAGACAACAGGGGCGAAGTGTGATACCATGGATACAATGCAGACTACTGGAACTGCAGTTTATAGAGCCACCTATAATTTTACCTGGGCACCTGAAACACAAAAGCAACAGACAAGTTGCTGTTTCTAAATCTATTCAGATAAAAAATAAAACTAGATATACCATTCATCCTAAAAACACATGATTTTTCATAGTTGTAAACAAAAATATTTACCTTTTTAGGTCAAGGGAAATCATAAATACAGTTCTGTCATTTTAGGGCCAACCAGTAAAAAAAATTGGCTAGATAGATGACGAGATAGTTTAACTAAAGGACTCTAACAGCCTTTGTAATTTTAGTGATATCAATGAACTTTCCTCGGCATTTTAGGAATACAAGGTAATGGGTTTATAGCTGACAGAGCTCAAAGAAAGGCCTAGACATCAATGTTCTCTAACAGTTGTTAAATAAAACTAATTATTAATTTTATCAGCAAACCTTGCATTGGCCATCATGGCACACTCTTTATGAAAGGAACAGCATTGAAAATCAGCTTCTCTGTTATTTATTTCCATAGATTTATTTTTAATGTCTTCCAATATTTTCATACACTGTAAGGTATAACAAGATAAAGGTAGTAAACAACAATAATTATTGTTTAACACAACTTGCAAAGGACCACCTTGAGAATCTTATTAATGTACTGATCAATATTCCATATTGCAATTTCTCCCAGGACAGGAATGTTTTTAAGTGTTTGTTCATGGTTGCACATGCTTTGCAGGATATCTCCATTGGGGCTTCTTCTTTTTAGTAGACCACTTAATCACAAAGGGGTTACACATCTTAGAGCGCTTATGAGGCTGATGACATGGTTCTCAAGGCACACAAAACACTGGTAATTACATAAAGCTCTTTTTAATCATTCAATTCCCAAGACCCATAAGCACATCAAACTGTAAGCTGAACCAGCCAAGTTCTTCTCCCCCCAAGTCCATGTGGTCAAAATTACCTGGGATGTGTTCACAGCATTTGCTTGATAATTCAAATTAAACCCTAAATTACTTACAGGTCCAAATTTGGCTCCTACTTGAACCAGAAAGGAGGAATTTGGTCCAATGAAAGGGTTAACACCAGAGTATCGAGTAATTTTTATTTCTTGTGAAGTTGAGTTGTCCACCTTATTTGCCGACGCTATGAAACCAAATTTCTTGACTGTTTCATTTGTGATCTGTGGTTTAACAGCAATTGGTTCAATTCCTCCAGCAACACAAATGTATATGAGAAGTCCAATATGTGTAAGAGTCACAAGGATTATAAATAATGGGCGGTGAAATGTCCTTGCTGGTAATTCTTCAACACTCACTTGAGTGTCTACTGTTGTTGATCGTAGTTTCCGTCTGTCAGGTGAATAATTATCCCCACAGTAATCATACACAGAATAGTCCGAGTTTTCATCCTTACTGATAGATGGTCGGGAATAATACAATCCACTTCCAGATCTAGACCGGCGACCTAGATCATAAAAAAATTGAAACTATGTCAACATTTTTCATCTACCAGAATCTGATGTTAAAGTTTATGATTCTTAACTGGTAACCTATTAATTCATTAATTACCATTAAATGGAACCTTAATTTTGATAATGATGTTGGGTACATCAAAAAGTCAATAAAAATTATATTTACAGTCAAAATACTAACTGTGTTCCGCCTATTACTCGAGAATACTTTTGATAAACTGCGAATGGACTGTATTATTCATTTCAAACTTTCAACTTTAATTTGAATATTGTAATCATTCCACCATAGCCCAAGTGTGACCTCATTTGAAAGATCAATTGTTGATTGGTTTTGGTTGAAGACTTCATGCGGTGTTCACGTGCCAAGTGTAGTGACATTTTGAGTCTTCCTTCACTTGAGCATAGTTTTCTCAGGCCTGGTTCAGACACCGCTCCACTCATGTTCCGAACCTAACTGATGAATTAAGTCCAGCAAAAGAGTGGTCTCTGAATCAATTTGGTGCAGCAGTTTTAATTTGGTGTGGCAATGTTGTTAAGTTCGACAAGGTCTGCCATATTATTCAACACTGGAGTGGCAACTGATTCATATGGCGCTCTTCTCATGTGTGGAACCAAATGCATTAATTATGACAATGCCAGTAAATGTATAATGCCTTTTCTGTATATTATTATACAATACATATTAGGTTCAACACATGGTACGCCATCTGAATCTACTTCAATTATGTTTGGGACATGAGTGGAGCAGTATCTGAAGTGGGCCTCATTCGTTTCAAGTGGTTTTCGTTGAGTTTTTTGATAAACAGCAACTTAAACTCTTGTTGAAACGAGTAATGAATGTTTGGAATGACAGTGTTTGGGTTACCGGCGAAAAATCATCCAAGAAATGCTTGCAGCGTGAAAGGTCAAATGTCAATTTTGCGTAATTTGATCAAGTGGCCTGTTTTTCTACATACGCGCTCCCAAAAAAAGGATATTACAATCTGGCAAGCTGCAAATAGTGGAAGAAAGGCATTATTTCAGCAGAAGGCGGTAGCTTTTCTTGTCACAGGTTTTAACAGTGTTACCCCAAGGTCGATTTTGGACATGAACCGAATGAAGCCTTCAAGCCATGTTAGAAATAAACTGATCAACAATCGATAGTTCAAATGAGGTCACAATCGGGGCATGGTTGGATGATTACAATATTCAAATTAAATTTGAAAGTTTGAAACAAATAATACAGTCCGTCCATGGTTAATAAAAAGTATTCTTGGGGTCATCCTCAGTGTAAAAACCTGATGAAGTTTTCTTCGTTTTATGAGGTATTGTTTTGCTGTATGCTATTGTTTATGTTTTGTTGCCCTTGTTTTACGTCACTTGTGAACTTCACAGGTTTTTACACCTAGGATGAGACTACTCTCAAGCAAATAGGCAGAACGCACTGAGTATTTTGACAGTAATATTCCACAATCATACATACTTTTCTTGTCTAAATGAGAAACTCTTCCACATAATTTAAAAAAAAACATCACTCTGATTTTCCAAATGTGAGACAGAATGATAGAAAACGTCGGCCATGACCCACTGTGTTCCCCATCAAATCAGAACTTCGGGAATGAAATAGTGAAATTAGCTACACTGTATCTTGTTTTGGCGGTCCCTGCGTTTTTCAGTTGAAAAACAAATATTGGTTGACATAAACTACTTGCCCAGCTATAGAATTAAAAACAAACGATGAAACTCTTAAATATTTTACCGTATTTCGTACTTCCGGTTTGTCCAAAACAAAACTGCATACGTTATCATATTGATCACGAGACAAACCTTCGGCGTTTCACTTCCGAACTCAAGTACGCGTATGAAAAAAGAAAACTTTCCCTTCCCTCGATGATTCTTTCTCCACTCATCGCTTTAACAGTGATGGAGCGAAAGCCTAGTCGTGAGTAGCTAATGATAGCTTATGACTGGTTTGCACTGAATTATTTTGAAACTGCCGCGAAAGATACGGTAGGTAGGTCACGTAAAGTTGATCGAATGCAAATGGCGAAAAATCATATTTGTTGCTACAAACCTGATCTTCTACTTCCAAGAAGTGGTTGGTTCTCCATTTGTGAAAGGCTTCCTTTGTAAAGAATTCAAACAACCACTCTGTCACAAACCTGAAGCTGACCTGAACCGTCGCATTGCACCCTTCCTTTGAACCACTTTTTTCATCGTCTCTGGAGCCTCTGGAAAACTGGGACTTAATTTGCATATAGTATAGAGAAAATAGAAAGCAATCGCAAGTAAACAAAATAATATCCAATTTGAGAGCTATTTGCGTCGACCAAATTAGTATAAAGGCAAAAGAACTAGAGAAAAATATTTCAAAGAACTGAATATTTCCCGCAAGATACGAAATGTACAGGTATCCTTAAAAGATGACCACAGGCACACTTGCAAGATCTGAAAGAAATTCTTCTAACACACAATCAATGACAAGTATCGCCTCTCTCATAAGGGGAGAGGGCTCGCGATTTGCCGACAACTTCTTGAGACCCTTATTATAATTTCAACCCATGTTCCAACCTGTTTGCAAAAGATAATGCAGGAGGAGAAGAAATAATAATTTATAAATTATAACAAATCTGATTTTGTTAGATGGGGTGGGGTTCAAAAGCTACCCACCCTTCCCTCCTTAGGTGCGTTTCTGTTGTCTTGATAACGGCGTCCTCTGTGGCAGTGCAGGAATTTTTGTACGGTTCAGTTGATCTTATCTGCTCCGTGGAGCTCACTAAAGAGTAATGAAAATAATTCTGGTAAGTTCATTCCAAGTTTTTCTCACAAATGGAGTTAAAGCCCTTTCAGGTTTTTTTCGTTTTAAAATACGTTCAGGAAAATTTCGATCAGCTCACAGCTTTAGCAACAAACTTGCTTATATATAAAAGTCCGTCTTTTTAGTCAGCTATCCTCTTGCTTCGTGTTCTCTAGATTCGTGAGCTAACTAATTCAACTCTGAGTTGGTGTCAGCTCACAATTTACTTAGATTAACTGTAATGTCAACGAAATTTGTTTACAGGATAATTCTGTACTAATAGTTGTGTGCACATATGTGCAACAAGGTGGGAACGCCGTGAGTTTCCGTGACGTGTAGACTTACAGTGGGCAACACTTTTTCTTTGAAACGTTGCTAGGTATTTTCCCCAGGCATGTTAAATCGGTATCTACATTCCTGCAATGTCCATTTGTTTTACTTTATTGGCCTGATATTTTTTGTTTTTTTAATTCTCTGTTTGTTTGGTTGCAATGGTTGTTTTTTTTCCCACTAGAGACAAGGCTGTAGAGTTGGTGTTGCTTGGTGAATCCAACTTGTTCTTGAGCAAAATAACGACATGATAATGCTCTTTTTTTGCACAGGAAAAAGAGTTCAGCTTCCAGGACCCCTAGGCAAGAAGGATCATTTACTGTTATGCTCATAAAATGTTCAACAGTATTATTACAATCTTTTTCATATGGAGTGGTCTTCTTCAGGTAAAATAGTTCTAACATAATATTAATTAAATATGTAATCGTATCTATAACAAAATTCTCTATTCTGATTGGTTCTGCACGCACTTATTTGTCGCGTAATTGCCGCGCTATCATGTGGGTGTCCAATTACAGCTATCCAATTTCAATTTTTGTAATTGGATACCTGTAATTGGACACCTACGCCATTCACGTGTCAATTACGTTCACTTTAATGGCTTCCTTCGTGATGTTTTCCTATTGTTTGTAAGACTTTTGGAACATACCACTGACTTTTTCACTCAAAGGAGGTTCTCAAAATCTTCTTAATCTCGAAATTTGTTATTGATACGATTAACTAGTAATTGGACCTTGTGTCGTACAATTCAGGGAGTAATCGTGCTCGTAATTTCAAATCGGACTCGCGCTGCACGCTCATCCCATTTTGAAATTACTCGCCCGATTACTCCCTGAATTGTACTCCACTCGGTCTAATTACTATTACTAATTTTGTTTTTAGAATGAGAATCATATTTAAAGGGGCTTGAACGGTCAGCACTGGCCTCAGATCCAATGAAGACTCATCACTTGCAGGAACTCCTTTTTGTGGGACATTGTTGTGTAATATCCCTGTCTGTATAGCCGAACTTTGGGGAGGAAAGATTGCGTGACGAGCCAAAAGAACATCTGCATAGGTTACCCTCAGTGAAAGTATTTTCAAAACCTCCTGAGATATAATTAGCACAAAGATATATTGATTGCAGACATCTTACACCTATGTGGATTGAACTTAGCTAATTGTTGGTGTGAAAGACTTTTAACTCAAAAGTTTGATTTATTGACTGAATCAAATTTTGCAGCTACCTTTAAATCTCTGTTGTATTTGACTGTCAGGGTATTGATGCCACCTGTACACCAGGTTCTTGTCTCAATGGCGGCAGCTGTGTGGCCATGCCCAGTGGACAGTCTTGTCTATGCCAACCAGGGTACACAGGCAGTAACTGTTTAATCAACATTGATGAATGCACCATGCAGCCTTGCCATAACAATGGAACATGTATTGACCAGGTCTTTTGAATCAAAATCATCATTTTATTCATTAATTAGTATATTTCATAGTTAGACAAAACGTTTGTTTAATGTAGATAAGATATTTAGTAAGTACCAGTAGTATGATGATGATATACTGTCACTAAAAAAATATTTATTATTCATACTCATTCTGGGTTAAGTTATGTTCCCATATTCCACCCAGTCTCATTGGGAGTAGAAGGGACAATGAAAGCCTTATGAATGCTAACCAGAAACTGCTCAAAATGAAACATATTATAACAGGTGAATAAAATCATTATTCATGTCAAAACCCTCTAACTTCTACCTGGCCTATTTTGAAATGGATTATCACTGTTATGTCTAGTTGAAAAGTACATGTGCTGTATGCAGGTAACAAGATGATCCAAAGATGTTTGTTTTTCAGGTGAACTCATTTTGCTGTGAATGTCATCAGGGATTTACTGGAATAATATGTGAGACAAACATTGATGATTGTCAGGGCAACCCTTGTAGGAACAATGCTACATGTCACGACCTTGTGTCCGACTTTCACTGCGAGTGCTTACCTGGTTTTATAGGAAAGACATGTGCCATTGATGTCGATGACTGTGCTGCCTTACCCTGTCACCACAGAAGTACATGTACTGATCATGTGAATGGGTTTTCCTGCACTTGCCTGGCTGGTTACACAGGAAGCTTGTGTGAAGTTAACTATAATGAATGTGGAAGTAATCCATGTAAGAATGGAGGAATCTGTGCTGATGGAGTGAATGCTTACCTATGTGTTTGCAAGTCAGGTTTCACTGGAGAGAACTGTCAAGTGGACATTGATGACTGTTATAACGTACCATGT
Source organism: Galaxea fascicularis (assembly GCA_948470475.1). Classification (NCBI taxonomy): domain Eukaryota; kingdom Metazoa; phylum Cnidaria; class Anthozoa; order Scleractinia; family Euphylliidae; genus Galaxea; species Galaxea fascicularis. The sequence continues at coordinate 742,531 of OX419342.1, read as the reverse complement.
AAGAATGGAGGTTAGCAAGATTTTATAGGATCTTCTTATTTCCTGTTCAGAGTACTGTATTACTATATAGAAGCATGAGGTGATGTTTTTAGGAAAAATTCTGATGCATTTACAAGTAAGGGAAAAAAGAAACATTGAAAAAACAGAAGGTTACTTACAGCACAATGTCCCGTTAACATTAATTGCATTCTTTTTAATCAGATTTGCAGGAGCATACCCATTTCTTGTTGAGCAATGTTAATACTAGATGGCTTCTTTATTCCTTTTAGGAACTTGTCATGATCTTGTGGGTGATTTTCATTGCAACTGTACTGCTGGGTTTATAGGAGCAACTTGTGAAGCTAACATTGATGACTGTTTATCCTCACCCTGCAACAACAACGCTACCTGTGTGGACCTAGTTAATGGGTTTTCTTGTATGTGTACACCAGGTTTTACTGGTCAAAAGTGTGAGGTGAACACAGATGAATGTAAATACCATAAGTGTATGCACAATTCTACCTGTATTGATGGCATAAACTCATACAAGTGCATGTGCAAGCCTGGTTTTACTGGGAAGTTTTGTGAAGTGGATATCAATGATTGTGCAGTTCAACCGTGTCAGAACCAAGGGTTGTGTGTAGACCTGGTGAATGACTTCAGATGTGTCTGCCAAACAGGATTTAAAGGAAAGGAATGTATGCTTAACATTGACAACTGTGCAATCAACCCTTGTCATCATAATGGAACATGTTTTGATCTGGTAAATGACTACAACTGTACTTGTTTAAGTGGATATACAGGTAAAGACTGCCATATCAACATTGATGAGTGCCTGCAGCATCCCTGCACTAATGGAGGGACGTGTATTAATAGAGTGGATGGACGTGGTTATGATTGCATTTGCCCTAGGGGATTCACAGACATCACATGTACAGTTGATGTTGATGACTGCATACCCAATCCTTGCAACAGTGGTAAATGTATTGATCTAATAAACAACTTTCAGTGTAACTGCTCTGGAACCACTCCTGGAAGAACATGTGCTGGAACAGCAAATGTATGCAGTACTTTTTCATGCCGTAACGGAGGAACATGTGCCCCTACCAATTCCTCATACAGATGCATTTGTGCTGAAGGGTTTATTGGTAATGACTGTGAGGTGGACATTAATTATTGTCAGTCACACAGCTGTCAAAATAATGCAACATGTCTTGATGGCACAAGTAATTATTCTTGTATCTGCATTAGGGGCTACACTGGCAATCACTGTGAAAAAGACATTAATGAATGTGTTGGTAATCCTTGCAATAATGGAGCTACTTGTATTGATTTGATTAATGATTTCAAATGCTTGTGTGCACCAGGGTTCAAAGGACGCACATGTTCTGTAGACATCAATGAGTGTTACTCATTTCCTTGTCATCACAATGGGATTTGCACAGATTTGGTGAATGACTTCAGTTGTTCTTGTAGGCCTGGGTTTGTAGGTCGCACATGTGAGACTAATGTAGATGATTGCCGGTCTATACATTGTTTTAATGGAGGATACTGTGTAGATGGTATCAATAAGTTTGACTGTCTGTGCAGTCCAGGTTACGGTGGAGTCTACTGTGAAATAAACATTGACGACTGTGCCTGGCAGCCATGCAAAAACTCTGGAAACTGCACTGATTATGTGAACAACTTCAAATGCACCTGCCCCCCAGGATATACAGGTCGACGTTGTGAAGTCAATATTGATGAATGTACTAGTGAACCATGTCAACATGGTGCCACATGTAATGACTTTGTGAATGGTTTCACATGCAGTTGTCCTGTTGGTTACACCGGTGTCCGCTGTGAGACAGACATAAATGAGTGTCTGTCACAGCCATGTGTCAATGGAACTTGTATGGATAGAAGAGGTAAATATGAATGTATCTGCCAAACTGGCTTCACTGGGCATCACTGTGAGGTGAATCTAGATGACTGTGCACGGTTTCCTTGTCTCAATGGTGGCAGCTGTTTTGATATGATTGAAGACTTCCGTTGCAAGTGCCCAGTTGGGTTCACAGGGAGGACTTGTGCGGTGAATATTGATGACTGTTCTCATCAGCCTTGTCAGCATAATGGGAGTACATGCAAGGATGGTGTCAACAGCTTTACCTGTGTATGTGGTCCTGGGTATACGGGAATCAACTGTTCTGTTGAAATCAATGAGTGTGCCTCCTCACCCTGCCTTAATAATGGTACATGTACAAATGAAATATCCGATTTCAAATGTTGGTGCTCACCAGGATTCAAAGGTAAGATAATTTCTAATTTCCAGATATTGATTTCTCTTGCACTGGCCTAATAAAGACATTCACTCTAATAATTTTTGTCCAAAGCAATGGCTTTCCTGCCAGTTAGCTAACTTACCTACAAGACTCACTGCTAGTTTGCTACAGGAATGGGTCCCTGGCTGAACACAGTTTTCATTTTGCAAACATTGTACCATGTACCATTACCAACACTTCAGATCCTTAAGGAATCAAAACGTTAACAACCAGATATCATGGTTTTACTGCACTTCAGGTCGCCATTGTGAAAGAAAAGAAAGCAAATGCGAGTCATCCCCTTGCCATCATGGTGGGACATGCATGGATGGTCCAGAAGGTTTCCAGTGCATCTGTTCACCAGGTTTTACAGGAAACACTTGTACTGTTACTGCAAACATTGATAGATGTGCTGGAAGTATATGTTTACATGGTGGCAGGTGTAGTCATATTGGAAATCAGAGCACATGTATGTGCACAAAAGGCTACTATGGTCAGCACTGCGAATTGATGATTGACAGATGCCAATCATCTCCCTGTCTCAATGGTGCCACGTGTATTGACAGTGGCGAGTTGGTGTTCTGTAAGTGCTCCACCGGCTTTGTTGGGAAATATTGTGAAGAAGGTGAGTGAAAATGAACATCCCATCACAAGTTTATTCAGGTCAGTGGCGGTTCTACATGTATAAAATGACATATTTAAAGCTACCATTAGGATTAAATGTGGATTATCTCAAGATTTTTCCACTTTTTCTTTTGGCCAAATTGTGAAGAGAAAAGAAAAGCTCCAAGGAAATATTCTACAACTGACCATAGAAATCATTCTTCGGATCAGCGTCATTCTGTTTCAGTAAACAGCATTGTTAATTATACTGCTTTTCAACTTACGTTGTAGTTTTTGACCACTGTATTGTTCGAGTGGCTGACAGCAACCTAACATTGCCGTCCAGTATTTGTGGATCTCATGGAGTTTGTGTCAGTAGACGCACCGGTTTCCTGTGTATTTGTAACCCTGGATATTCAGGCCTTCTCTGTCAGCACGGTAAGTAAATTGAGACTGGTAGTAAACAGTGTAGCTGTCATGAAGGGCCGAAACGGCAAGTATTAATCACAGATCTTTGTCTCTCTCAGTTAATCAGTTTATTACGGCAAGAAATGTAAGGTAAGATACTGAAACAAGGCCGAATTCTTACTTCTTCTTTGCAGCCGCGCACTCGTGCGATTCGTACTGTGTGTCACGCAACGTCTTCTCTCACATAAGTTACCCGGCGTAGGAAACAAAGGACGTGACACCGAAAGAGGGAAGAAAAAGATTAAAGCCTAAGGCCCCCCGCGGTCAAATCAATTTTATGTAAGCTCGCCAGCGTATTAGGAGTAGTTGCCTAATCTCCCGAGCCAGGAGCTCATATTAAACATCCAAGCATTCCAGATCGAATTGGAATTTAGAGGTGTTGGTTTTTGAGGTCTCTAACCTGGACACCATTTCCAAACATGCTGACAAAAAGGTCTACCCATTTTCCTTATTTTATGGCGTATAGATGATGTTTTACGTCCAAGGCTCCTTTCCCCATTGTTTTTACCATCGTTGCTTGAGGACTGGGTAAAAACAGATATTGTCCATTTTGGTGACATTGCAAAGTTTCCGTCTGTGCAGCCTTTACAGCAATAACGTCGACTCCAGCTTGAATAATAAAACTTCAGTTTTGTATAGTTTACAGCGAGAGACATTTTAAGTGTAATCCTAAGAGCGAGGCTTGTGTTGTCCCCATTTTGGACTAAACCATTTCCTAACTTTTGCAGAAATAAACGAGTGTTTGTCCAATCCGTGCGCAGAGAACATGACATGTGTTGATGGAACTAATCAATTCACTTGCCAACCGCTTATGCACCATGGCATGGCTGGAGATGACTCACAGCTCTCAGGTGAAGTGATGACGCCATTCATCGCCCAAAATATTTCACGTAAAGGACCTTTTCAGGGATTTGTTTTCGGTGGTAGCGAAGGGGTGAACTCGATTTTTGAGAGGATTTGCGGAACGTTTTGAAAATACCTCAAGCTTGACGATGCAAAGATACACAAAAACAACACTGACAAGGCTGATACTGTCAGCTCATGGACTCATTTGCTTTTTTTTATGGTGGTAGGAAATTTCCGTTCGAAAGTGTTTTTTTTTTTTTTTTTTGGTGGGTGGGTGGGGAGTCATTTTGGCTCAGTCTTTTCGAAGAGGCTCAATATTTAATTCAGAAGTTTACGGTATAGGGTTTTTTCTGGTAGAAACACAATCAATCTTGTCGACACTAAGTAATAATCCTCATGCAGAACCTTCCGCATGGTAGCCAAGTTTTCCTTGCTAGTGAAGCATATTCTTTTTTTTTCCCTGACGCACAAATGTGTTTATACCTTTAGGTTCTTCCGCCAAGCCTTCATATTTAATCGTTATCATCGTGGTTATACTCGTGGTCCTGTTCGTATTCGCAGCTGTTGTCTTTGCGTTTATTCTGAGGGTCCGCAGACAAAGGAACGGGCGAATGAAGTTAACAGAGGACCACGCAGAAGCACTTTCTAACCCCTACCCCGAAGATAAAACGTTTGAGAACCCTATATACCAGGTACTTCAAGACAAACTTAAAAACTTACAAAGCCTTACAAAAAAGTAAGGCATCATTTGGTGCACGACCGAGTCAGAAGGGGCGTGGGTCTATTCTTGATTTGACGTCACAAACTGATTTGCATCGCATTAAAAATCTTTTTAAACATGCAGGCAAAGCAGTTTTTGACGTCAAATCAAGAATAGACCCTCCATAAACCCGTGCACCAAATGATGCTCACTTTTTCGTAAGTTTTTAAGCCTATAAAAAGCCAACATTTGGCAAAAAAGAACAAAAAAGGACGCAATGCTTTTCGGAAAGGTACAAAATTTATCTTAGCGAAACGAATTTTGGGTTTAGGTGCACTTTCAATGAAAGAGGATAGTCAAGACTGGGAAAGGTTGAAATGGGTACTACAAATGACAATTGGAATGACGGACAACTGTTATGGAGTTCCTGGGTTGTTGAGAGTGATTCTTTGAAGTGACTGTGATGTGTAACCTACATGAACACAAGTACTTGCTGTTTTTGTCTCCTGTTAGCCCTGTGAAAAAGTCATTGGCGTGGATATCGATTGTCGTGACGATGTTGACGCCTTAGAGGCTCTGAGACTGCACATCGATCAGGAGCTACTTGACCTTTCCTTCTTAAGCGACGGGGAAAGCGTGGGACGGAGAGAACTGAGAAAGACAACTTCTGCTCCAGATCTCCGCAACTTGCACATCACTGTCGCGGACTTGGAAAGCAGTAGCATCTGTACAGTGGACGATCTATCACAGGAATCTACAGGGGCAGTACGCAGCAGCAAACATTACCCAGATAATGATGTGAAGCACTCTAAGGAATGGCTAGATACTTTTCTCTAAGTACTAAATAGCACCAGAGTAAGACATTACTAAATATCCTGACTGGGCCTTCTGCAGTCATTCATTTATCGTTCGATTGCTTGTTTGTCTGTTGGTCTTGTTTTGACCTTGCGGAAGAGGAATAGACAAGTTCCTTGGTTCTTTCTCCCTCCAGGATGGAGAGATGAATTGAAAGGGAGGGGTGTGTGGAGTGAAGATTAGTGCCTGAGAAAACTGTAAGGACTGAGTAGTTTGCTTTCTAGAGGGGTTTTCAGTTGAGTGTAGTGAACGAAATGAGTACATCAAAATTTAAAGCAAATTCCTGTTGCGAACGTTAAGTATGGGCAAATGCTTACCAGGAAGTCAGGTAGAGTTGGATAACAGATCAAGGTGAAGCCAAAATAAAGAGCAGACTAGAATTCCTTTCTACACGCAACTGAAAACTTTCACGCGGAAGACTGCCGAAAATTTACGTAGAGAGTTAAGACAACGACTTTTGAAGCCTTGTAAATGACGCTGAACTCCGTCTATATCAGGAAAATTAAGTGAAGTTGTGAAAGGGAGAAGAATCAGTATTTACGTGTTATGCATTATAGTCTGTAAGCAGCCTCACTTTATAAATGGCATACGAGAACCTTTTTTCACGCTAGAAGTTATGGATATTAATCCAGACAAACGTTTCGTATCGTAAAAAAAAAAACAGTTAAATTATATATTATTTAATCGTGGAGAAATTAATATCCCGCAGGAATTATTTATCTTGCTTGAAGTGCCGGATGAGGCATTAAATAATTGTAAATGCTAGTTGTTGTGAGTCGTAAAATGGAACGATACGCAACCGAGAAGGAACTACAAAACTAAATTATGTATAATGAATTAATGTGTAATGACAAATGTTCAGTTTGAAATAAGTTGTTTGTTGCAGTTAATTTTTCAAGTTAGGTGAATTGTTTATTTTCTATCCGAAGGAACATATCTTTTATATGAAATGCACGATAACGAAATAAAACGTCATAAATTACACGCTGTTTCGTGTGAAATTGCTTCGGTCACGTTTGACGAAAGATTGCCTGCAAATCCTGGGATGAATCCTTGTGGTCTATTGAGGTTATGGTTGCGTCAGCCCATGTTGTCTTTTTTCTTACATGCCCAGGAGAGTAAACAACAAAGTTTTATACGGGCAGGCTCAGCCCCGAGGTCCAACCCTCCACACTTTTATATAATGATGGTCATTATTAAGCAGCTTCAAATTATTCGTTTTGCATTTGGTCATTCATACACGGATCGAGTCATTCTTTGATCCTGGCAAATTCCTGTCTGCACAGTGCACGTGAAACATCGCGTTTGTTGTGACGCTTTTGACCATTTTAGTAATGAGTAAAAACAAGAGAAGATCCGCAAGTTTCCTTTTGGCACCGGCAACGCTCAAGGCCAGTAAACTACAGGGTACCCACATAAGCCGTGCGACTGTTTGTGTGAAAAGGTTCATATTGTGGTAACGTGCTGCGATGAATGTTCAGGGATGTTTGCGAATATAAGACCAAAATATTCTTACTTTCACCTGAAATGTCGTGTATTGTCGTTCCTCTAGCATAGGTATACGCACAGGTAAAAAGTCCAACAAAACTGCGTACGTAGGGGAGGGTGGGCACAAGGACGAGCCCGCGATCACTAAATTTCTTTCGCGCATGCGTCACAGTTTTCTGAAACCCAGTCACAACAGTCACAACATGGAGGTAAGCAATGTAACAACCGAGCAAACAGCATTTGCTGGCGAAAAACAGGATGATACTGACGACGAAGACGCAAATAACGTCGATTTAGGAGTTGCTGGTTTGCCGCAAGTGAACTTCGTAGGGACTAAAAACGAATTTGAGACGATAAACTTAGATGGAGATGGTGACGATGAAGGAGAGGAAGATCCTGATCGTGACCTTTCGGACGACAAGCGTAAGAAAAAATACCGAAAAAAGAAAAAACGAAGCCAGCCGCTAGAGGAATCATCAGACAGCAGTTCAGACGACGAAAGAAAGAGCTGTAGGAAGAAAAAAGGGGCTGACATTGATCCGGTAAATACAAGCTCGTCAACCTTGAAGTTTAAATTCCGTCATCAGTACTTTGATGTACTGATAACAAGTTCAAAGTGCTGGGTTAAGCTAGATAAGGTTTCTTTCGGCAAGCAGTACACTTTTAGTCCTTATCATGAATGTTTTAGTTAAATAATTGATGTTTATAGCTGAATTAACAAGACATATAACAAATCCCAGACAAGATATACAGAGTAGCCAATATCAGTCATGAAAAGGACAGCGTATTGATAAAGTATCACTGACTGCAAATGAGACACAGTGTTTTGATAACAGTCTCTTGTACTGCTTAATCTAAGGATTATTGCTTTACATGAAATTTCCACAGCCTCAGATCATAGGTTATGTTTCATCTTAATTGCCTAAGAGCTTTCCTTTTTGTTGCATATATTAAGACCTTCTTTAATTAGATGCAAAAGCTTTTTTCAATTTAACTGTATTTAGCAGCTTTGTTAATAATTAACAAAGCTGTTATTTTTTATTTGTAAATATTGACTTAGACCTTGCAACGTCATTGACTATTAACAATTTGGACAATCATCTTTTCATTTTGTTAATATTAACCCTATATAATGGGTGACAAATTACTCCTTAATTTTGGTGCAAAATTTCAGGGTTAATTTATAATTTCACAAGTGAAATTACAAAATTGCCATGGCAACATTTTGTGCCAATATGGCGCTCCAGGTTCGAGTTCTTGAAGTTTTAACTTTGTACATTTTCGCTTGAATTTCATCTAGCCCAGTTTGCTTTGGCCATATAATTAACTTTAGCAACAGTTTATACTTCAAAACATGTTAACACAAAGACAAATGCACAAATGGCCGCCAGTGGATTTTAGGCGCATTTTACACAGGTGCCGTTTTCAGTTCATTCATGATGAATTATAGCGAATCATGTAACGAAGATTTGACAGTTGACTCAACTTTGAAACATTTTGTAAACAACAAGAAGAATTTCAAAGGGCTTTTTGTCGAAAAATTAAACAAATTGTGAACTTAAGCCAAAAGTATGCTTTAAAACATTTCAATGCACGGAGTTCTCGATACAATAAACAAGTCAAAAACCCATGATTAAAAGTGTAATTTGTCCCCCATGATATTAAAAGGTAATCAAATTGTATACTCGTGAAATAAGCAAATAATTTCACTTGTGTTTTGTCCAAATCCTAATAATTTCTCGAGCCTAAAGGCTTGGGAAATTATTAGAATTTGGACAAAATGCATGTTAAATTATGCCCAAATTTCGCTCATCATCATCAGCCAGAATAGTCTAGTGAATGTGGGTTGCTTTTCAGTAGCTTTTAGAGGTTGCACAGGTCATTAATTAAACCTTCAAGAGTAGTAATAAAAAATTGTAATACCAGCAAAGAAGATTCACAATACCAAATTTGACTATGTCCAGGAGTTTCACACCATCCACTAGGTCAATATATTGCTTTTGTTAGCTACAGTGTTTCTTCACTGATTGTTTATTGTTATTTAATTAACTTTCTTTATGTCATCAACTTTTAGTCAGACCTAACCTGGCCTTTGTGGCTCTGGTATTACATTGTTGCTGTTTCAACTGGAGCACTGAAAGGTATTGCTGCTTCTGCATTTGCAGTGTTAAAATTAATGCCAAGCCAAGGGTTAGAGTTAGTCAACAACTTTTCATTGATCGGTGGATCCCTCGTTTAACATTAAATTACCATGAGTTGAGGAAGAGGGTTCATTTTCATCCGTTTTGTTATTTCCTTCTGGGTAGAAGAAATTGTTACGGGATAGTTTAAATATTTCTGTGATTGCTTAATTGGTAAATAATTTTTTTTCTAGTGGCAGAGTACCTGGGTGAGAAATTAGCAGCTTTCTTTGGTATTACTACTCCAAGATATCAGTATGTCATAGATGAATTTTACAGACTGAAGGAACAGGTGAGCAAGACAATTTGACAAATAAAAGTCACTAGATACTAGATACCCCACTGCTCTTGCTTATTGTAGCACCTATTATCATTCAAATGTACTTTTAGCTCTGGAAATTTTTTAGCAATTTTAATTTTATTTTCATTTCACTGCAATTTTAATCTTGGATTTATCAAAACAAAACAGTTAAAAATATATAAAGGGGGTAGTTTCTAAAGAAACTGTGGTGCTGCGTCGGTGGGGAAGTAGTACACAAAGATTTTGATTTTGGTATTATCAACAGAGTTGATAAATGTAAATTGACCATCGTACAGAGATTCTAAAAGCTGACGTTTCGAGCACTAGCCCTTTGTCAGAGCGAATCCACAATTCGCTCTGATGAAGGGCTAGCGCTCGAAACGTCAGCTTTTAGAATCCCTGTACGGTGGTCAAATTACATTTATCAACTCTGTTGATAATACCAAAATCAAAATCCTAGTTAAAAATATAACTGGATAAACCAAATTCATTACACTGCAAGCCAGTCACTTGTAAATTAAAAGTGCTTTCTTCTCTCCATGACATTGTTTGTTTGTTTTCAGGAAAGAGAAGAGGAAGAAACTGAAAAAAGAGAAAGAGAATATGTTGAACGCATGGCAGCTGAAAGATTAGCTTCACTTGAAGGTGGCGCTGACTTAAATCTTCAGTTAAGTCAGGAACTAATGAATGGCAAGGTGCAAGATCACAGCGCAGATGCACTTGAAGACAAACTTTGAATTACTTTACTTTATTATAATTAAATGTGAAGAGCAAGCGTACAGTTGTACATTGTTCTTTAGTATTCCTTCTATTTATAAGGACTTTGGCCATACCATAGTTTGGGGGTAGAACTATGCTGTAACACCAGAATAGCTGCTAGTTCATATAATTGTGGCCCAGACTTGTATATAAAAACTTAACTCCAGTTCACTTTAACTCAAAATTTGTGAGGTTAGATTTATACAAAAAGAGTACTTCGAGCTGACTGGCACCAGTTTCCAATAATTTTTCACGCACATACTTTGATGGAGCAATGCTTCCACTCTTTATCAGTGGATAAGCAATAGTCACAAGCAAATGAGGCAATTTTCTTGATACTAGGTTACCATAGCAACAGTATAACTGGTTAGAAATACCCCTGCGTTTGGATATTTTCTTATTATTGAAGGCTGATTAGCTTGTTGATGTCCATAATTCATGGGAAGGGATTCAGAGCCAATATGTAAGGTGGCTCTGGTTTGGTTAACAAAATCTATTTTAACTTAATTTGCAAAAGGCAGTACCTTAACATGCTTATTATCAATAATATTTATTGTGTATTAATGTAAAGGTGCTGGTAACTGGTTTTAGCCACCTTAAATTGATCACTTGGGAGCAACTTAGACCAGGTCACTGCAATAGGTATTTTAGTGTCTTGTTTTTACTTAAAATTCATTTCCTTACTCCACTCAAAGCTTGATGTAGGGGATAGTAACATCTTGTACTTCAACAGTTTTTGGTAAGTTTTGAGTGTTGACATAATAATTGTTTGGGTTTCACATAGGCTTAGATTTTTGTTTGTTTTCCAGACTGTATATACATATAATCACTTGTACAGCACTTGCTAATATTGATAATTTACATCCTAATTAACTGCAGCCATATAAGCAATATAATATTTTTATTCATGTGTGTTTCATAACTTCAGAAATCTTTAAGGGTGGATGAACCACCCGTGGCATTACAAAAAAAATGTTGTTTATGTTTTGTTTCACTTTTGAAAGAGCCTAAATTCAGACAGGCCTTGGTTTGAAGTAATGTCGTTCATGCAAGGCTGTCATTAAGGGCAGGGAGCCAGAGATCTTGCCTAGAAATTCTGACTGGATATTTGACAAATTGTATAGAAGAACAGCATTTTGACCAACCAGAAATTCTTTGGCTCACACGGACAAAGGGTTATTAATCAAAACACTAGCCATGGACTGTAACTACCTTTGATCAAGGATGTCATTTGATAAAACTGAGCATTTGTCTTCAATGGATGGCCTCTTCGCAGACCATCCACTTTTTTAAAAGGTTTTACCTTAGATCATCTTGATAAAACTGAAATGACAGAAGCTGAGCAGGGACACCAAGGGGGTGGAATTCACTTCTTCAGGGCTGAGCTCAAGCGGTGCCCAGTCACCCTTGACGACTTACTTTTGCCTTTGGGTCACTAGGAATCTTTGTTTTTGCACCAAATTTATATGCTGGGTGCCCTGGATTTCAAGGGTTCAGAGTTTGGGCACCCAATGACTCTTCTTAGAACACAGCCTTGAATATAATTGTGGGTTGTTTAAAATTCAAGGGGATAGTCACTATACTCAAATGAGGGGCAAATACTAAATACAACAACAAAACTTTATTAAAAACACACTCAAAGTAAATATACAACAACATTCGCACTGCAAATTAGCTTGAAATGCTATTTGAGGCAGGAAAAGATTGTTTGATTCAGTCAATAAGATGACAAGATAACCAATTTTTTTTTTTTAGCAGGGTGAAGCCTGAGGCATTTTTTAGCCCTCAAAACCCAATCAATACATTATGATAGCTTTGCATTCGAACATAAGACTGTGTGAAACTTGTAAAATGTATATTTTTTGATAGATGACTTGTCACCCTTAAGAGGTCATGTAGCATGGGAATTCCTAATAGTCTGATTCTGCCTAAAAGTTTGTACTTGTACATAAAGTAAGGGAGTGAAGGTGGAGGTAATATTGCAATAACTTTGAAGTCAGAGTTAAAGTTAATAAGTTATATGAAAAAGTAAAAAACTATTAAATTTTAGTTTGCAACAGGAATAGCACCCATGCTTAAAACGTTACTTTTATGTATTGGTTTGTATCCTGACTCTGTGTCATTTTTTAAAGGTACACAGTTATTAGTGCTTTTTGTTTTTGTTGTGGTTAAAGCAACAGACTTTATGTTTTATTATTTTTGGATATTGGTGCTCTTTCATTAAATCTTTTTTTTACTTGGCATAAAAGTTTGTCAATAATAATTATTGAAGGTTTTATTTTTCTTTGATCATTGCCTTTACTGTACTTCACTTCCTACATGAAATGAAAAAATGGCTGTGTGAGTGACAAAAATGTCCACAAAGGTTCTCCTTCCTGTAGAGGAATGTTAAGGTTGGTCACACATCTTTTGACCAATGAGCAGAAGGAAAAGCTCTCCGGGTACTCCTGTTTTCCCCTCTCCTCAAAAACCAGTATTCAATTTGATGTGATTTGATTTTGAGTTTTATTTGATTTACAGTCTCTCCAATTAGTATAACACTTGTGTTCGGCTAGAACGATTTGAGACATTATCATTATTATTATTATTATTATTTTATCAGACTGAAATGGCAAAATTTTGAGCAATTTAGCTTAACTTTTTGAAATTGTCACTCTCTTTTGTGTCCGTTTCCTTTTTGGAAGAGCGTGGAAACGAAGCGTTCAGTTGCTCTTCGTTGATTCTGTCTGATTTCCTTCTTTTCTGTTCGAAAGCGCTTGGTAAGCCTGTGTTCGCAGCCTTCCCCACTGAGGTCCTCAGTCGAGTGAATTTGATTATTAACCAATCAGATGTCCTCGGTTGCCTTGACGTCAATATCAACTTACTTTTGTGAAGGAAATAATGCAGAAATGCAGCGTAATCTGCGAAGGCCCTTTGGAATAATAGTAATTTCAAAGACGTACCGAATATTTTGAACGTTTCGATCACCATGGGCTGATTTCCTGCACGAAAGTTATTCCGTTGCGTTTCTAGTATCAGGTTTAAAAAAATGTGATCTGAGCAGACTTGATGGAAGGCTTGCGGTTTGCGCTGCTTTATGCGAACGACTTACATGTAAGACACAAAGGCAAATCTTAATTGCTTGGGGGACATAGGCTACAACTTAAATACAGTTTTTCTCCCAAAGCGAATTCATCAAATAAGGATTAGACACGTCGATGTAGAAAACTTCTCGATCACGAAAAAGCTCGCGCAGCGAGATCTTCGGTCTTCTTTTTGACATTTCACCCATCGCAGCACATTCATCACCTCGAGGTCTTTCAGCTGAATGTGATGGGATCTATGGAGGGCGGAGGAGCTCCTTTGCTGAACGATTACAAACTTGAATTCTTCTGGAAACGTTTTCCACAGACACTGCTTGGTGGATTAAAGATAAAGCTTGGATACGATGCACCGTTTTATGTTTACTTGAACCAAGTGTTGGTGTTCTTAGCACCTTTTGCCTTGGGAGGTTTGTTTACCATTTTCGCCGAGTTGCAAATTATAACGGATCTGTACATCAATAGTTACATTTACGGAAGCTTCGTTGTGGCATTTGTACTTTCTACACAGCTTTTTAGCTGGCTTGTGCGCCGACGTTCGTCAAATCTTTCAAAATTTCAAAAGAACCTATTAGCTCAAGATGATGAAGTGGACTTCGTTTCCTGTTGTGGTATTGAAACAGTACAATTTATATTTCCAGGGAAGAAATTTACGATTAACATAGTCATTCATGGAATGTTATCTGGAATTCTATGTGGTTTGACTTTTTTATATCTGTTGCCATCGACTTTGAATAAGCTATTTCTCAACACTGGTGGTACAGTTGCCTTGTACATTTTAGGGTGGTTGGTGCTTTGCATAGCTCAGTATTCTCTTACTTCAGCATCTCCCACTGAACTTGCCATTTTCAGACCTTTGGATGGCTTGGAAATCTCTCCACTTATGCGGCCAGTTTATGTGGTAGTATTTGGAATAACTGGTGTTTTGGCAAGGTAATATCAGAGGGGAGAGGAACAGGGGAGTAAATCTTCTTCTCCCTATTTTCTGAGCCAATTTCTCCCTCCTCCCTATTCTGTTCCTCCCCCCTCATATCAAATACTGCTACTTCAATGATTGGTTTCTGCAACTGATCATTCCAGGGCACATTAGGGTATGGATAATGCACCCTTTTTTCGGGCGTCAGGTACTGAAATTGCATAGAGTCAAGTCAAAAATATACAGTTAATAAAATACACCAAAAATAATAATTATTTTTAAAATAATGTAATCACAGACAGCAACCAAACACTCTTGTTATGCAGGGATTCACTGTTTTTGCAATCGGCAAAAACTGCTGTTTACTTTGAAGGAATTTAGCTCTCACTGCACCACCCACTTTGTCTAGATTTCCACTCAAATAATTAAAAAAATTCATCAAATTGCCACCTACTTTGGGTAGCTCAGACAGCTATCTGAAAAATTATCGAAACCCCTGCTGTACTCTGTCTGTTCAAGTATGAATTGATCTTCTACATGTATTGTTTCAGGAATTATTCGGGGCTGGTCTCAGTTGACAAGGCACTTCACATTCTGTTCCCCTTTCTCCCCTTGCTATGGATCCTGGGTATTTTGCCTCCACTTGATGCTTTGTTTTCTTGGCTGGCAGAGCAGGTCCTGGTACTAGTCCTAGGAGGTTCACCAATGGCAACAGATTTAAGGTTGGTATTTGAATAATTAATTTTTTAACAATAATTATTATCCACTGAAGTCGAGGTGGCTAATGGTGGATATTTACTGAGCTGCAAAGTGGTGATGCAAATATCCACCACTGGCCATTAATGCTGGGATGAGTATAATAAATTGTTTAAGTATGTAATAAAACAGTGAGATAATAGAGCTCAAAAACGATGATTTTGAACTCATTTATTCCTGTCAACAATAACGATTTTTGCGCAAGTTGCTCGGAGGTGAATAACACTTGGTATCCCAAATGTGTGGCCAGTCAGAGCGCTCAAAAAATGCCATCCACTGTTTTGATTATCCATATTTAGCATGTATTATTGCTTTTCAAATATCAATACCCCTCCAACAGAAAGTTTGTAGTTTATCAATACTTTCTAAATAATTACTTTGTCACTTGTCACTCTTGCAGATTATTGGCAATGTTTGTCTTATCAAGCCTGGTGGTTGTCATAGAAACATTTGTTACTCACAGCACTGCCAATCTTATCATGGCAGCTTGCTTTGGCTTCATCCTTAGTCTAGACATTTTTGGTTTTACACTGCAATGTTGGGTCAAACTACGCAGCTTAAATACAAAGAACCCAGTGCCACAGTGGAGATTGAAAGAAGTAATCATCTTTGCTATCATGTTTTCTCTGACAGCAGTAGTGGCTGGTGTTTCAAGTCATTTCTCATCTGCTAGCAGTTCTCAAATATTTCAGTCTTTTGGTTTTGTATTTTTGGCACTGTTTGCTTTGGTGAAAGTCTTGGGTGATTTGCAGTGTGTTACCATCTTCTATGGTGTGTTAAGAAACCCTCTTTTTCCAGCAAGTATTGATTCCCTTGGGGATTTTAAGAAGAGAAAGAAGACTTTAAAATACATTGGACTTGCACGACAAACAATACTTTTTTATGGTGAGTTCCATAAGAATAGCAAAATTACATTTTTTACATATTTTTGCTCTCAAATTTTTGTGCTCCAATAGCAGTACTGCCATCATTTGGTAGACCATTACAGTCTGTTACTTTTGTATGTAATCATTATATTCAGTTGTTGAATTATTATCACCCTCCTGATGGTTCAACCTGTCAAACGGGGTTACAACAAAACACTGCTTGCTCGATGCCACTCTTTCCTTGTGATTTTCATTATGAGCAGTGTTCCTATGAAGTTTACAGACTATCATTAAAATTACCATTGTTCTGATAATTTTCGGAGTTAAGAGGATCTTTCCAAATTTTCTCACTAAACACTTCAGTGTGTTATGTCAGGGGGGAAGTCAGCTTAAACCCAAGAACCCACTCTTATCTGGAACTTGTTCCATCTTTCACATTTTTACAACTTCTGTTTTCCAGTATCGCCACTGCTGCAAGTTGCTTTTCTCTGCATGTTCCTGATCCCTGAGCAGTCCAGTATCACTAAGTTTGCTTTGGCTCTAGGGACTGTGCGAGCCCTGAGACAGGTAAAGACACCGCTATTCAACACTCTTCTGCATTAAAGCGTGTAGCAGCTTTTTTTAACCATCCTTGTTTCAATTGAAGGTTTTATCAAGTTTAAATTGGTAGTAAACTGTTATAAATTGGCAAGAAGCAACTGTCATTTCTGCTGTGCTAAGGAATATGAATCCTAGCCCACTAGGATCAATACTACAGTGTAATCTACAATAGCATTAAATGTCAACTAAGATTTTCCTCCTATCCACTGATAATGCTTTCATTAAGATTGCAAAACTCTCTGTTTTAATTACAGGTGTGGCAAAACACTTTTAACTCTCTGTTAGAATTGTCTGTTGTATGCCTGAGTGTGACTGCACTTGGTTTTGAGGTGGCCGCTTGGTGGGCTTCAGCTGGGCTTGGCCTGCAATTGATGTTGGTAGGAGCTTGCCGTGACAGGCTGCAGCAGCTACTCGACAAGACTGTATTTATGGTGACCCTTGCTGTCACTTCCTGGAAGCTACCAAAACAAAGGCACAAGTCAACAATGCCAATCTTGGTGGTGTCAGCTATACTGTTGCCTGTGGTCATTGCAATACTTGGTACTTCAACAATATTGTCAGCCCCAGTGCTTCCACTATTTTGCCTTCCTGTTTTTCTCATTGGCTTTCCTCGCCCTTTACGTTCTTGGCCATCAGCCGCTAGCACTGCGGCAGCGTACTGTGAAGACTCTGTGTATTACAAACAGTTGATGCCCCAAGTGGTATCAACCCTGAGTGTTGCCATGGCAATGGGCACTGTTGGCAATCCAGCCCCAGGAGACCATTACTTGGTTCGTTTCCAAGACCGCTTGATTTGGGTCCATGTACTTGAGAGGGGTTATAAATTTTGCTCCTTGGTATTAAAGGGCCTTGAACTTCAGGAAACGTCATGCCATACTGTGGAAGCCACACGCATAGATGACATTTTCCAAGAAATTTTTGTGCATGAAGGCAAGTGGCCACTGTTGTCTTTAAACCATCATGCCTCAAATGTCCTTCAGCCTTGTGACACTCTCATACTCAACACTTACTCAGATGCTAAAAATGTGTTGACAGGTATCATTGACCAACCAGAAAATCTGAGACGAAATTCTGAGAATTTCCTCAAAACCCTTTTGTGGGTGTTGGTTCATTACTGTAAAGACTACAAGTTTGATAGCAGTGTCAGCAGAATACAGCAGGCGTCAGTGAACCCTGCAAAGCAAGAAACAGTGGTGTCTTTGGATGATTCACCAGTTTCTAAACCAAGAGAGGATGAGGAGGAAGCTGCTTTTGAGCACCTATTGAAACAGGAGGGCATAGAACTTCAGCATTTGCCAAGGAACTCACGGCAGGAGCAAGAACAACCTGGTAGGGTTGTTTCTGTGAAACGCCGTAGAAGTGGCTCTTTGCCTAGTCTGAGTGATAGTGTGTGGTCTCAAGAAAGTTTGAAACTTGATGAAAGTGCCACAAGTGTCGGGAAACCAAAGCATTCAAATAGTTTTAGTGGCCAACCCACTCTAAATGAGGGTTTAGAAGACCTTGATGCCTCGTTCAATCTTGGTGGGTTTCCTGTGATGGATGTTGGGCGCCCCAAAGCATCCACATTTCAAGGTCCAGAGGGAAATGTCACCAAACAGGTTAATCCAGTTGTCAGCAATTTGAATTACAGTTCTCTTGATGATAAAGTATTCAACAATGCGGCAATTCCAGGTGCACGCAATAGTGTGAAGCCAGCAGCATTCACTTCAGAACATGCTCACAGACTTGACCTGCCATCAAATTGGAAGTTTTCCATTCCACTTGACAGACGTCACTTAGAGTCTTTAACCAGCCATTTCCCAGAGTACTGGTTTAGACATGTTGTAAGATGCATAAACTTTGGAAAGGACAGCGAGACCATTGCACAGAGTGTTCTCAGTGACACAGCACTCATTGGCTTCTATAAACAGTTAACATGTGCTTGTTATGCGCTGGTGGAAGTGTTGGGATTTCCAGGTTCCTCTGCAGCAGCTGCTGGTCCAGTCCATGTTCATAAGGTGTACTCTGGTGAATTGCCCTGGTCAATCAATCTTGATTGGCTTGATAAGGATGCTGAGCTTAAGTCGTTGGTGCTAAAGGCTTACAGGTATGTGATATTTACATTCATTTTCACACAGATGGCACATGAGAGCTCAGAGCGTAACAGTGTTTGGTCTTTTTCTTGTGTTATTTCTATAATTTGGCCTTGTAAATGTAATCAGTTTTTCACTCAAATTCAACACAGTGCTCCAGTATTTCACTTGCATTTCTTCACGTCGTATTAATGAAGTTTTACTCTCTCCTATTCCTGTCAGCCTACTTGTTATTCATCTTGTCGTGATAATGAACCTTCGACAATAGTCTTTTTACTGGTATTAAGCTTAACAGTGCATTTAGGTGATGCTGTTGCAAAACAGAATCAGATAAAATTGTTTAAGGCCAAGGAAGCTAGAAACTAAACAGAATACTTGTTATTTTTTCGTTGTTTGTGGTAGGTATGCTTTCAAGTTAACGTATGATGAAGCAGTTCTTGGAGAAGTGACCAGTGAAGATGAACTGGTGGAGTACATGACAGAATATGACAGGGACTGGTACCTAGGTTCTCAGGCAGACCGTGAGTGGCACCTGTCTATCATGAATGACAAGCCATTTCTTTTCTCACTGGGCAGAGACAAAGGGAAGGTAAGGAGTGATGGAAGGGTGTTTAAGACCCAATGCACAACAAGCGTTTTATTTGGTTTGTATTGACTTAAGCTTTGTCAGTGTTAATTTTCTGGTATTTGTATGCTCAAATGGTACTATGGACATCAAGACCCTTGGGACAAAATGTACTGAGCACTGGAGAGAAGGGTTTGTCATTTGTAGGTTTCTTTAAGAATGATATTATTTGTGTCAATACAGGGTGGAGGTTCAGACAGTACGTTGTAACAAACACATGAACAGATTGTACGAAAGACTCGCAGTAAAATTGTACTCAGCTGATTGTATTCTTTCTCTTTCCACCACTAGCACATTAAAAATAGGGACGGCCAGTTTCTTTGTCAACATTTAAAAGTTACAGTTTTCATGCAAGATTTGCATCTCGCTATCCTTTCCTTCCTACATGTAAGAAAATTTGATTCGTGTAAAGTTTTCCACTTCGGACAGTAGACAATGGACCAACCTGACACAATAAAGCTGCATTTTCTGATCGATTTACGACCTCCTCCTAGGGAACATATACCAGCCGTGTTCTCACGAAACAAGAGATAATGGCCCCTGTGGGTCGCCTGAACGGAGAGTGTGTCCGAGGCCATTGGGCATCTCTGGCGCTAGAGTTGTTGTACCTCACTAATGATGACGAGGAGCGTTACAGTATTCAGGCCCACCCCACCCTACTGAGGAACCTCACCATCCAAGCAGCGGACCCTCCTCTAGGGTACCCTGTGTACTCCTCCGGAGCTGTCTCAGCACCCCATGTTGTGCCTCCCTTGTGAAGAGGCCTTTCAGAGTCATCTTAATTTATTTATGTCCAGCACTGTTTATGTAACCCGAGGCTGTATCACAGAGCCTCTTCAGTGTAAAAAAAAAAACATTTCATCCGTATCGAATAGCTCCCATGCAATGGAAAAATAAGAAAAAAACTACAAAGTGGAATAATTAAAACGGAACTGATGTCAGCCCAATTGAAAGACCCTGAATTTATTGTTAAGAAATTCTATTTAAGTCAGGCTTTTACATTCGGTGGAAACCGTTATGGTAAGATATTATATAACCAACCTTCCTTTTCATTTTCTTCACATCATGTCAAAAACTTGTCGGCGCCAACTTAAAGACTTCATGACTAATTATTACAGTTATTCTCATATTTGTATTCGTGAAAATTGATCGAAAAATTTTAAGACGTATTTCCAGGTATACTTTCACCATTCCGATTACATACGTGAGAAATTACTTTTTAAATACGTCAAATATTCTTGCAAATGTAAGCATACTTCTTTTGCGTCTTTGACATATGCCAACCCATATCTGATTGAATGCATACGCCGTGTTAATTTGAATAAAATCACGGCAAATTACAGTTGTACATATAGTTAACAATTATTCACCGAGGGCAAGGTAAATATCCACCAATCCCGAGTTTGAGTAGCCAATCAGAGCGCGCGAAAAAACGCTTCCTGTAAACAGTTGTGAAAATATGGCCCAGTAGTGAGTAGCGTGAATTATTAAAAAGGATGAAGGATATCAGAGTGAAGTGCTGATGTGAAATAAAGTTGAGCAAGACAAAATTTCTCGTCACTTGGTAAACGTTCCAAACCAGTAAAGGGAATTTTAAAAAGTTACAAAACATTTGTTGCAAAAGAACCTTTTTCAGATTTTTGTTGAGAATAGGAAATCGCTACCATCGGCCGATACAAAATGAAATTCCCAGTCAATTTGTGGACAATTGATGAATATAGCAACTTTCATCGACGAGTCCTAAAACTGTCGAAACAGTTCATTCATCACTAGACTACGAGCAGTCCCTCTTTCGCGGCTTAGTTCGTCGAGCGAGTAGCGAAAAAGATTAAGACAGTCGCAAGGAACAATGGCTGCGTGAACGGCCATTTTTTCTCGCGACGATATTTATTTTCGCCTAACGCTCTACGGACCAAGTGGCGAGGGACTGCTCGCAGTATTGTGATGAATCGTAGTGTAATTATCACAAAACATTTTTTTTCTTGCACTTGTTACAAAACATTTGCTCGAGAACATGAGCAGATTTGACAAAAAAGCAAATGAATTCAACTACTAGGAATGACAACATTGATTTATAATCGTAAGATTTTTTGAAAAAACAATTTCTCCCCTATTAAATAAAGCGTTTTATTATGTGCACTAAGCCTTGCTAACCATAATAAAAATCGTATTGTTTTTCAAGTAGGATCGGGTTTGCAAACTGGTCTGATGCACAAATTTTGAAAACCCTAAACCAACGTCGGTCTCCTCGAAAGGTTGGCACCAATTTGCTTTCTCAAAATCAATAAGTTCGGATATATTTACTCTCTCTCCGTTATAGACTTGTTGATCAATCAACGTGATGCACAGCTTCTCCTTCAAAGGCCATGGTAATATCGAGTCATATTCACCAGGAACAACTTTGACATAAACCGATAAAAACTTTCCCTTAACCTCTTTGTTTACTTTTGTATGCAAGGTATTGCCACCATTGGGCATCAATTTAATTCTTAATTTGTACCCGTTTTTGTATAAGTAAAACGGTTCACTCAGAACAGTCTCTTGTTCCCCCGTGACTGCCCGGTCATACACAGCTTGGAAGTCTGGTATTTTCCATATGTATGGAGCATAGTTCTTCGTCATTTTCTCCAGTCTTTTTATTTGTTGAGACTGATCTTTGACAAGACTGAGAAGCGCGCGGACCTGGATCTGAGTAGCCTCAAGGCCGCGAAGGGCTAGAGCGAGGTGAGATTCAACTTCAGATTCTGAGTGGAATTTGGCGTCTGATCTGAGAAACTGTAAACAAACAAAACACAGTTCGCATTGGAAAGTCACACTGGCTGTGCAGATTTCAGGGAAAACCTGGTGCCGCGCCTGCATGGACCCTCCATCAATTTGACCAATTTGTCTGAGGCAAGTCTCAGGCAGGAAGGGCTGATTTGCGGATTTGTTTTAGCGACATGTTAAAAGGTCAAGGGGATCATCCCTTAGTTATGGTTGAACCATAACTAAGGCTGCTTACCAAAAGTCAAATCTGGCCAGTCTGACCGGTCATTTTGAAAATAAAATGGCTTCTTTCTATAGTTTTCGCTAAAAATCCATCATGCTTTAAAAACAAACTCATCTGGATGGACAGTACTGATTAATGGTGAAATCCTCTTTACAAATGGACTGGTCTGGCTGGCCAGTTCCGACAAATGGTAAGTGCCCTTAAACAACTAGAAGTAGGATGGATCAGGTTTGCTATCGGCGTTGTTCTAAAAACAAGAACAAATCTACGTGGCACTCTCCTGTCCAAATGAACAGATACTTTTGCGGGAACGGCCACTTTCAAAACCCAAACTCTTCAAAGAGAGTTACGTAAGAGAATAACAAGAAAAGCGTTGATCATTAACGAGCACTTCTGAAAGTAGATCATACGGACATTAAAATTATAGCTCTCACCACTGCTTTGCATCCAACGTTCTTGTATTCACATTCAACCTCGGTTTTAGTACATTCGTCATGGATATGAGACTTCAGCTGTCAACAAGAAGATAACAAATGAATGATTGATAATTATGGTAGGAGTCTCTTGCATAAAACGCGGTTGGCTGACGGTGTTTAAAGAGAAATCAGCCTTTAAAATGAAACAAACCTTTTCTCGTGGAATGTCCCTCAAACCACACTTGGTGCACTTCAAAGGGAACTTTGTACAAGCAGCAAGATGGCTCTATGGCAAAACAGTTGAAAGTTAGTCTATACGAGCACGTGAGTCAAAAGCCTATGGTGTTAAAATTGGCGTGGCCTTTATTTATCATGTTTAACACAACAACAATAATAGAAATAGTACTATTTGTTATAGTAAAAGCTATCGCAATAATAAAGTCGAGACAGGAAGGTAAGACGGAACAATCAGAAAAAGGTGGTCAGTAGAACAGTATTAATAGTAGTAATAGCAATAGTGTTGTTGGTAAGGGAAGGGGTGATGATGATGATGATGATGATGATGATGACGGTGACGGAGATCAATGATAACGTCCAATGAACAAGGTTCACTTACTTGTTTTTGATTGTAAATGTGTGACAATTTGCAAAAGTCGCAGTTTGTTTTCCTCCAAGAGCATTCAAATGTCACATGAATTTTCAAGTCTTGTTTGGTGAGTTGCTCTTTACAGCCAGAGTTGGGACACTGGACCACCATGAACAAACAACTTGTCTGGTGTTTCTTTAAAGAAATTAAAACCAGTGAGTTAGTTTAGAGGCCAATCGACCTTACACCGATCTGTGTAATTAAATAACTTAACTGTAGTACTTTGACTCCAGATAATTCAAGGCGCCCTCATAGCTCTAAGTAACACAGTCAAAGAAGGTAATTCTGCAGACTTACCTCCACTTCACGCAATTCTCCCGTCCATGGGCATTCAAAATACGAGCACTTTACAGTAAGATCCAGAATTTGACGGTGACAAGCGGCATCTGGAAAAATCTACCAACAGTAAACTTTGCTGAGAAGAGAGCAAGTTTCTAAAGCACGAAAGTATGGGTTGATTTGGTGGAGGCGGAGGGAGAGTCGATTTGCAAGTGACGGACGAGGAGAGTATCTCGATTCGGTTGTGTCTCGATCCTCTTGTCAGATCAGTTTGTCTGCAAATCAGTAGTCTCCTTCGCAGACGCTCTTTTGGCTCGTGACGCAATCTTTCCTCGTTGGGGACGAAAGATTGCGTCTGCGAAGGAGACTGGCAAATCAGGGATCCGTTGTAAGGTTGTTTTAAATTAGAAAGCAACTATCTTTGATTATTACTAATATTAGCTATTCATTTTCACCTTCTCCCCCTCCATCAACGAAGTCTCACAGCTTTTTTAAAAACTTCACTCCTTATCGACTTGCTTTAAGTTAGGTCTCTTCACATCGGATCCTAGACAATATTCTTTTTAGTACGACCTTTCTTTACCGGCACTAGAGATGGGAATGCGTTACAAACGATTGCGTGATTTTTAAAATCCATACCTTCTCGCGTGACAAGGGCTGTCGGTCAGCTGGACACGTTGGTGAAGGTCGCCTGAGCAAAATAATCGTCGAAATAACATTTAAAAGTTGCATCCAGAATTTGTCTGGTTTGTACTTCGCGGAATGCGTTAAGGGTCGGGATTGTGAAAAATGACCCTGTTACACGAAATATACCATTCATACATTAATTACAAAAACGCGAGTGGGACGCAAAGTAAACAAAGATTTCTAATTAGGATTCAAGAATTAAGAAAGGACTTGCTTCGCTTTATGCCACTTGATGATAACAAAACGGCGAAGTTAAGATGACCAGAGAGATTAAATCTAAGACTTCCGATTTCAGATGCAATCAATTTTCGCTGATTTCAATAATTCAAACTATATTCAATTTTGTAATTAAAATCAAACTTCAGTTCTAGTGGCAGAACTATGCAGCAAGTAGAGTCCTTGGACTAAAAACATATGACCACATTTCTGAAGGGCTCAAACATTTAAAGTGGTTTAACATACAAAAAAAAATCTATTTTAATGACTCAGTTATGGTAGCTAAATGCCCTTCTTAACTACATTTAATGTATAATCTGAGTTGAAGAGTGTCCAACAAGATGAAGCCCAAAGGTTTGGTTTAAATAATCTTAAGCGCAGTTGAGTAGTTTATTCCACCATGAAATCACTGAGTCCTTAATAGTTCAATAGCTTTGAATTGATACGCTGTCCATGCACAGACTAAGGGCGGAAATAGCTGCACCCTGGTTAAAAACGGTTCACTGATTAACAACGGGTTCACTTAAAACAACAGCCATTCGACATGCTTTGGCTCCTCGTTTAATGGAAAAGGTTCGCCTAATAAATACTGATCACAAAGCGGGTATTTTCCCTGATCGACCAAGCGAAACTCCCTCAATATATCAGTTTTCGAATTCATTTATACCTCAAGAGGGACTCCATGCAGATGTTACAAATCCTGTGGCCACATCCTACAATTTGCACGGGATCCTTCATTGTTAGATGACATATCAGGCACTCCCAGTCGTCAGGAACTTTGGTGATAAATTCATAATCATGCCCACCTAGTTCAGGTAAATTAACAGACGATGACATTTTAAGTTGGCAATCTCAAAGCGAATTCATCGGGAACCACTGTACACGCGTGATCTCAACCGAAACTGAAAAAAAGACTTCCGTGTCATATTTCTATTATGGAATGACTGTGCATAGAATTACACTAGCGTGACATGATCTGTTCTAAATGAATGCCCATCTTGTCAGAGGGACCGGTCCATTAGAAAACCCGGGCGAAGATCGGGAAATTACACACGGGCGAAAAAGCGCAAAGTCAAAAGGGAGCAGCAAGTAAAGCACACAAGACAATAATAACGAAAAGTACAGGCGGGAGATGCATGGGATCTCGCAAAAGGGCCTAACCTAACCAGAGGAGGTAGGTGCAAAGGAAAGGGTACAAAAGATAGGAAAAAGGGACAAACCAACGCAAAACTGAATGGAATGAATACGAGTTTTATTTGTTCACATTTACCAAAACCGAATGAATAAATAAAAAACGAATGGAACAAGTGTAACCAGAGTTCCGCACCAACCCGACATGAAATAGTGATTAACTTTGTTTCAAAATTTGATGCTTAAGCCCACTCCACCCAGTTCATTATTTATTACGATCGCCCCTGTTGAAAAGAAAGAGGACGTGGTGTCGAAGCCGAATTGTGCTAACTGAACTCACATTTGGTTGGTAGGAAGTATGGCGGTTGCCATTAAAATCCGTGTTTTATGTTCAGTATTGTTTTGTTTCTCAATCTAGTAATCAGTGTCACGATTCGGTTATAAGAGACGCCATATTTAGTTTAATTTCGCCTTTGAGAAGTGAGTCCTGCACCAGCAAGTACCTCCAGAGTGAAGTCTAGCCGGTAAATGGGGTATACGACGCATGGTAAGACTGCTAAAAGCAGAGATTCCAACCCTCCCGAGTTGACGCCTTGCCTCCAGCTCTCCCAATATTGTATAAAATTCTAAAACCTGGAGAGAAAATTGCCATCCGTAAAGCGTTTTTTGGGCGATCCGTGTAATCTCTTGCCAGAAAACACTGCGAGTTGTCCAGACTCAGGCATATGTACATTGTATAACTCGTATATGATGTCAAAATGCAGCAAATAGCTCTTAAGAGAACATAAATTTAGAAAGTTTCTCGGGAGGGCATACCCCTGAACCCCCCTAACCGAGAATTTATCATCTTTTTTTGCGATATAAATGAGAAATATATATATTCTTTCAAAAGAGAGAAAATGTTCACCGCTCTCTCATGTCACAAAGACAGAAGTTATCTCGATGTCATGGGTTTGCGCAATTCACAGTGTTGTAGAAAAATTTTTGTTGCAAGTTGCGTTGGAGCAAATTAGGGTCTGCCGGATTATGCTCGAAAAATAGAGTATTATGCTTTCGGGCGTCACCCGTGAAACTAGGGTATTATGCTCAAAATTATGCTCGACTGGAGGTATTCTGCTCAAATTATGCCGGACTAAAATGACACTTCCCCCCCCCCCTTAGTCTTTCATTTTCGAAAGAATTATTAGAAAATAATTATTCAGTTAAACATTTGATGAGCAAGCGAAAGGTCGAAAATTGTGAGGCATTGAAAGGCTTACTATACGTCTTTCTCCAATGAACCTGCATTTGATGAAAAGTAAGTTACAAACTACAAAGTTTTTCGAGAGTTATTGCTTTATTATAACACTTCCATGTACCTTTATCAAAAAATGTACATTCTAGAGCGAGTTGCTGGCAAAATTTGCATACACCTCTCACAGTTTTCAGAAACAGAGGCATTGTGCTCCAAAAATATAAGTATTATGCCAGCATTATGCCTGATGCTCCAGATATAGTATTATGTATATGCTCAACATTATGCCGGCATAATCCGGCAGACCCCTAGAGCACACGTAATTCGAGCACATGTAAATAAGAAGCTTAAGTCAAACTTGAGTCAAAAGAAGTGAACCTTGAAACAAAATTCCTTCCACAACGGAATGCATCTCATCTTCAGCCAGAGCTGAGAAACTCTGCGCTCTGCGCTTGAAATTATGGAGAGATTATTCACCGCTTGTAGCACCGCTGGCCATCGTTGGCGTGTCCAAACTGTTGAAGGCCAACTAATCTGTGAACTACATGTAATCATGCCCGGCTATGAGTACACCTTTGTCGGTGAATTACAGGCTGAATATTCTTGTCCGATATGTGAATGTCCCATGCGTGAACCAGTGCAGACTAAATGTGGCCACAGATTCTGCAAAGAGTGTCTGGAGAAGTCTTTGAAAAGGTAAAGCCGTCTTGTGGGAAAGATGCATGATAAATTATACATGTGTCACCGTCATACTAACCCTGTTTCGAAAACGAATAGAGTTTGAGTCCCAAAAGGCATGTGTAATTAATGTATGGGGCTCTACCGAATGTTATTGAGTCAGTTTATGAACTTAATTTACGTGTGTTACCCCCTGCTTCATTTGATAATTAATCAGAAGCCAAAGCAGGTTTAGAAAGGGTCATGTGCAAAGAAATGGTGTAAAACATTCAAAACATGTACAAATTGAGCCACTGCCTAGATTCACCTTCTTGTGTTACTCGGGGAAGCGGAACCTATAGACAGCAGACCATGCTAAGGTTTCTCTATAATTTTTGCTTTAAGGTTCAATCGGAAGAACAGGCGACATCTTACAACTGAGCGGAATTCCTTAAAATGAACTCTGTACTTTGTAATTTAACTGAAGATGACAGAAGACTCTGTCGAAACATGTTTTTAAAAAACGTTGTGTTGTTTTAAAAATCGCAACATATCTACTTCTTTCTAGACCTTTTGGCAAAACAAACTCTGTTAAGGAAAATAGGCTGCTGGTTAGTTGAAGCAAAGATCACTAAGGTAGTGGATTTCTCTTATAGTAAGTTTTGTATTTTGGAGCCAAAATACAGAAAGTTTTTTAGGTGACCAAGATGGTTTCAGTTTTTAGACTGTGTTTATCCCTTAAGCCTTGCTTCCAGTTCAGTGGAATTGTTTGTATTTTATTCTGTGTAAACAGTGTAACAGTAATGGTAATCTCATATCTTAGCAAAGATCAGAGTAACCAGAACTGAGAATCGAGACTCTGGGTTGAAGAAGAAGGTCTTGTAGTGGTAAAGAATTGCAATAAATGGGTTTGAAAAAATGTAGTGTTGACATATGACAATAGGAAGTTCTCATTCTTTAAACAAGTCAATCCAACAGTCTATGTGATAACAGTAAGGAAAAAATTGTAACTTTTGCACAGTTGAGAAAGGATGCACCGTAGCAGGGTGGGGTTCTCCAGATTTGGATTCATCTTGAGAATGAGAGGATACAATATCTGTTATGCAATCATGTATGGTCTGATTAGTTGGTCTGATTTTTAGGAGGAGGAAATGTCCCATTGACCGCCGTACCCTTGATGAGCACAATCCAACAGTATGTAATTTACAGTTCTATTAAACTGGTAAACAATTGTGTCTCCCTTATAGAAAACCCTAATTTTTGTCAATACCTGAGTTTGAATTTTTGCTTTCTTCTAGTGTTATCTTCAAGGTAAGTAGTCTGAAATGTCTGCCATTCCCTCCCCCTAACCCACGTGGGGCACCCCCTTGGGACGGGGGAGGAGACAACTGACATTTCAGACTATGAGGTAAGTATTAATACTACAAAGGAATTTTATTATCACTTCACTAGTCACTAAGATGATCACACAAAACACCACCCACCAAGACTTACATTGATTACATCAGTGAAGGGTGTATAATAGGCCCATCGCTTTAATTAGACTGTGAGCAGCTCCTCTTTCTTTTGATCAAAGATCTTGTGAGCGAGCGCGAAGCAAAAGCGGGCAGAAATTGGGGCAAGCGGAAGTCGGCAAGTGTGAAGCACGAGCAAGCCAAAGAAAGAGGGACTGCATCCTTTTCCCTTTGCGACGCGTTCCACTCTCCCTAATTTCCGCCTGCTTGTGCTTCACACTTGCTCACAAGATCTTCGATTAAAAGAAAGAGGGACTGCTTGCAGTCTAGGCTTTAAATTGTTGTATATATTACAACACTTACAGCAGTTTGTGGTCACACGTGTAGCAAAAACAGAATAGTCCAAGTGAAAATGATTGAAATGTGCTTTGTTTTGCCTTCCACGGGGTGCTGTAATATGGCCTTCCTCCAATGAAATCACCTAGCTTGTAAACAACTACACAGAACTTATAGTGTTATGGTGTTCAGTTCAGCCACCAGTGTTGAATTACCACCTTGAGATAAATTAGGTTAACATTTGTTCCCTTTTTCTAACAGGATATTTATCCTGATGTTGCAATTAAGAGAACCATTTTGGATTTCATCGTGAAATGTCCCAATGAGTCAAACGGTTGTAAATGGACTGGTGAACTCAGAAATGTAGAGGTGACAGATTTCTTTGTTTTTGTTAAGTACACAAGTTATTCTTAGTGAGACTTAAATAACAAAGGGTCCACAGCTTTCATAAGCTCCTCAATTAGATTTAAAGTAGCCATAAATTTTCATGTAAAGTTGTGAAGTAATTTTTCAGCAAGCGGAAAATTTCATTGATTATGAGGTTTTGCTCCCTGTTGAGTTCGCCCTGAGGTGAAACTGGCTGTCATTTTCGAGATCAATTTTTAAATGTCATATTTCGTCATGCATACATTTATAAAGGCAGTGAAAGGGCCCTAATTTGAAATTACCATACACCGAGTGGAGATAAATGGGGGCATTTCCGTGGGGAGTGATTGTTATTTTTTTTTTACTTTTGTCACCCTGCCTCTGTGACTTGAGCATGTGGGTTAGTTTTTCTTTTCTGTATTTGTTGGCCTCAATCATCTTAACCTACTTGGTTCGTATTTTATATTGCTAATACCTCGCTAAAGTATGTTTCTTTGTCGTTGTTGTTGTTTGTTCTCTTTTGTTTGTTTTTTTGTAAATTATTTGGACAATCTGCGCTTGTCCGCACCGAGTGCCTTCGTGATGTCTCAGAATACGCGCTTTCTTCGCAAACTCCACTGAACTATTGAAATGACTAATTTCTATTTCAGACACATGAAGCTACTTGCGAGTTCATTGAAGTTGAGTGTACCAATAAGGACTGTAAAATAACTCCACTGAAGAAGAATTTACTCAAGCACTTGACCAGTGAATGTCCAATGAGAAACGTTGAATGCCGATACTGTAAAACATGCTTTGTCTGGCGATTGAAAAAGGTAAATATATGTACTGATACAAATATTTAAGGTGATATGTTGAAGTAAAAGAAATGCTTGATTTGTTGAGGGGCGTGTGTTTTGAATTTATAGGATCACTATGACGTCTGCACGAAATACCCGGTGCCTTGTCGTCAGAAATGTGACGAACACAACATACCACGCGACAAGGTAATTCACAAATGTTGTCAAGTTCCCTTACCTTATGTGTCCTTAGTCTATTACAATTAAGTAGATTGACAGAACCAGACATTCTAAAGTAACTTCCCCCATTTTTGGGAGCAGCTTGTCCATAACAAGTTTGCTGGTTTGGGCCGCGTAGTAATTAGGATAGAGCAAAATCTATCCTTGAGCGCTTTATCAGTTTTAGTGCGCAGTAAAAGCCTAATATGTTCCTGAAAGGAATCTCCATTCAGTTTGTCCAAGTTGGCGAACTCATTTCCCGGGAACTTGAGTTGTGAGGTCCGAAGGATAAAACACCAAAACAGTAAAAAGTCAGTTCTTTCGCGTTTTGTATTTGTTGGGTCGTCACGAGGAAAAAAGTTGAATTTTGTGTCTAGTATACAACTTGGTTTAAGAGAAACGCCGTTGTCTTTTCTTATTTAGATGAATGATCACATTAAGAATAGTTGTCCTCACACCAAGGTTGACTGTACATTTGCTCATATTGGTTGTAAAGTCATGGTAAGTAATCTGATAGGGTCAGTTCTACATGTCGATGGTCATGTCGATTATTTTACTGGGTTCCTTTTGACATGCAACTAGCCTTTGCGCAGGCTTCTAAGCAGGGTAGTGAGCGCCTTATGCGTTTCAATGCTACCTTTACCCCCCTCCCCCGGGCAGCCCCCGGGACAAGTCCAATCCTTTGACCCCGGGGATGGGGAATTGCTTGAAGCGGTCTAGCCCCCGGGTGTGGGGGGCCGGGCTATTTGAAAATAACTCCTCGTTGTTCTTGCATGTAAAGTAGGCCACTTCTAATTCTCGGTTCACGATGGCGTTGAACCGCGTCAAGAATACCAAATACCGGTCCACAGAGTTTAATGGCAGTGGATTTAAACTGTTAAAGGCCAGAAATTTTGATGTTCTATGAAAAGTATTCATTAGACTCAGAAGCTGACTTTAAAAAGTTATTTATCGAAAACTTGCGGTTTTATTCTGTCCACGAGTGCGGTTACAGTTTTTTCGTCAGTTTTCTTTTTTTTCTTTTTCAAAGATTTCGCGATTATTCCAATTTGTTTAACGTTATTCCCAAAACTGCACGGTAGCTCTCACGCTAGCGAATCTGACAAAATCTCAGTTTCAAATATGATAAAATGATAGCGAGTAATCGGGCAATATAACACGAGTCATAACAACTGTAACCTGCGCTAAGTAGAATTTTCGAAAAACGGGTTAATTTTTCTATTCTTTCACAAGCAAACTCGGATAAAAATGCGACTTTTCCGACAGGAGTCGAATGTATAACCTTACAGTTACTAGTTGAGGTATTGTACCACTGAGCTGGTGGAGATTCGTCATCAAACTAGAAAGTCGTAAGTTGGACTCCTGTTCGGAGAAATTGGAAAGTTTTTCCCATATGCGTGTGACACTGTAGAAAGAATCAATTTCAGTACTTTTCCACAGACTCACGGATATTTCGTTCTTCCTTCCTTCCTTCCTTCCTTTCTGTCTGTCTGTCTGTCTGTTTCTCTTTCTTTCTTTTTGGTTAAAGGTTCAACGGAGAGCCATTGGCGACCATGTAAAAGCAAGCACAGCGTCACATCTAAAATTGGCGTGTAAAAAACTTCAAGAGTTTCGGGCCTTGTCTTCTGTCAACACGATAAACATTAAACAACTAGAAGCCCAAATGGACACCGCTAATAAGAAAATTACAAACTTGTCGGAAATCTTTCTGAAACGGGTTGAGAGTCTACAAGAGCTCCGTGATCGGCAAACGGCTTTGACAGAGGAGAGATTAAACGAACTAGAAAAAAGGGACGAGAAACTTCGAGATGCAGTGAATGAGTTGCAAATATTAGTTCCAAAATGCAACAGGGTGCAGCATCAGCTTCGTGAAGAGTTCACGTGTACCAAAGAGAAACTACAAGAGCTTGAGGAAGCATTTTCTAAACTGGACCAAAGGCAGTCGGAAGAAAGCTATGAACGGTGGAGTGATAACGAAAAGGAAAAAAGGAAACTACAAAAGCTTGGGGAAGCGTTTTCTAAACTGAACCAAAGGCAGTGTAAAGAAAGCTATGAACGGTGCAGTGATAACGAGGGTATTGAGTCAAGGTTACAAAATGTCGCTCTTTCGGTAAAGGAAGTACGCGATCAGTTGTCTGCCAATCAAAACTGGTGGAAGAATTTTAGAGATGTCGTAGGTACCATATTTTGTATAATTGTATGTGTAATTGTCTCTATTATAGCTAAAACCTCGTGAACAGATATTTGGCCTTAAACACAAAACATCCCGTTTATCTAACGGACAGAAGTGGCAAGATTACTTCCTCCGTGACAAAGTAATTTACAAGATTACCAAGTTCATCTCACAGTTTGATTTTCGAACCATTTTTCGTATCACCAAACAATCACTTTTCTTTGAGTGCTCATCTCGTGAAAAGTTACATCGACGTCGTTTTATCTTGGCGTTTTCAGCAAAAGATGGTATTGAGCCTAATTGACTGACCGGAAGATCCAAGGCAGGTGAAAAACGTTAAATGCAAAATATAATTTAATGTCGCCTTGGGAAATGTCACACTTACTTTGAGAGGGCTGTTCATTTCAAAAGTTAAACAATCACGCAATAGAAGTAGAAGATTTGCTTTCCCTAATTTCGTATTACACAGCCAACTGCTTTGATCAAGGAAACAAATACGAAATGACACTTTTTCCCATTGGAGGTTGTCCATATCTCTTGCCTAAGACACACTTACTAAGCTGTATTTGCAGTTATATAAATCAAAATCCACAAGACGCTTGATTCCAGTTACTTGGTGAATATCCGTGACTAGTAAGTTTTGTGCATTTGCAAAGCAAGTCACTGCCTTCTTGGTAAAGGGACGACATCTTTAGTAAATTTCTTGGAGGTGTGACAAGGGCGGGGCGAGGCGAGGATAGAGTTCACGCGGTTGTGCTACAAACCTTACTGCTTTTCCTTTGTAAACCACGTTTTCTTACGTCAGCTAATAGGCCATATTCGTATTCTCGGTATTAAACTGCATCTAGCATGAAGTGGAGGCTCTTACGGGGGAATCTTTTCATATGTAAATGTATTCCCCCCTGGAACCTCCACTTCATGCTAGATCCAGTTCAATATCGAGAATACGAATATGGCCTATATACATTTGTATATCAACAAAATTAAAGACAACGCTAGCCTCGCTTCCACTCAAAACCCTGGTCAATAAGCGCACAAATGAAAAATGGGAAAATGAGGGTTATTGTTCGCAAAATGATCCATCAGTTCTCAGAAATGTAGAAGCCATTAGGAAAGAATTACCCGAGCTCGATTTAGCTGAAGATTCAATTTACAAAATCTTTTGATTTATTATAGCATCAACAAGAAATGTACATGTACATATGACACATGTAGTTACGTAATTTCATGTCTATGGTAACGTCAGAGGTAAAAATTTAGTAACGAACTTATTCAACGACGATGGCGATGGGCAAAGAAAACGTCATTTCAAAATATATCTTCTCATTTTTGTAACTCTCTCGTGATTATTCCAACTAGTTAAACTTACAAATACAGGAAATAAAATACTACGAGCGTTATCGAAATAAAGTCGGGAGAAGGAAAATTCGTAACAACACACTCACGTTATTTGCGGTCTTTTTACATTGCTCTTTCGCAAACGACGGCAAATATTTTTGCCAAAACGTAAAACACCAGATTCACTTTAGCCTGCAGTGCAGGCGTATTCTTACCCTGGGTGCCAGAGGTTTTTCTCTCGTTAGAGGCGACAGAATTGAGCGGCGCAGCCGCGAAGGCGAGTCGCGAAGTGGCGAGAAAAAAAACCTCTGGCACCAACGGATAACAACCTCACTTCCATGCTGACGCCAATTTCCTTTGATTGACATCCGCAGTCAGAGCTTATTTTAGAAACACAGCGAACCGGTTTTTCCCACGTGGAGTAAAATTTGCGTGTCATGTTTCGTGTAATAGAAACAACACTGCAAGATAAAGATTATTACCCGGCTTAAATTCCTATTAAGACAGAGGCTGTACTGTCATCAAACGCACTGAAACGAGTCAAACAAAAGCTAGACAAAATACTTCAGAGGGCATACAAAGGACCACAGTTGCTAAACAGAAACAAGGGTCAAAGTAAACAGGCGATAAATGCAGAATTTAAACCCAGAAATAACCTTTGGTATGAAAATACATAGCGTGCGACAGTTTAGCACATGGCTGTTTCAATTACTTTCATCATCATATTAATCCTCTAAACCATTGTGTTGCCCCGCTGAAAACAAACAAGAAGCTAAATCGGTCAATAGAACCGAAGTTGAAGCGGCAAACATGCGAACCCCATTTTACGTCACTTCTTGTATGTGGGAGTTGAACAGCGAAACCAACTGCGAAAACATCTTTTCGCGCGACAACCTGTACAATGGAAAGGACCTGCTCCAGTTTCAAGTGATCGAATTCCGGAAATTTTGAATCTACAGTTGATTTCAAAGCGCTTGCTATTTCGAAAAGCACAATGTTCATGTCGTCTTCTCGTATTACTGTGGTAAAACCAGTTTGGCCAAGATCACCCTAAACTTAACCAATGGCAGCCCTTTTAAGAAACGTTTTTCAATCGACCAATCAGATTCCCAGGGTCAGATTTTGACTCTGGAGAAATAAATGGCAACGTGATTGGATCGGCGCGCTCAAAAGACTTAACGGCCTGAGCCAGAGGTCTCTCGCCGACCAGCACTACTCGCTCTGACGCTCCTCGCCGCTGGCGAACGAGAAGACCTCTGGCATCCAGGGTAGCGTATTCTGGGCGAGCGAGTGCACATATTCCCGCATCGAGTGTTTAGGCCGCCATCTTGGATTAGGTAAACGGTGGAGGCTTGGGGCGAAGCTAAACACTCGAACGACTAATACCCCTAATACCGCCTGCACTGCAGGCTAGATCCACTTGAAACTAGTGTGTTCTGAGATGAGCTGAGGAGTAGTGTCATAAATTGAAAGGGTTCGATCCGCTTTAGGCTCGACACGCATTTCAAAACGCTTGTAACAATAACGTTGGCTTTCGCGGTCCAGTGTAACGGCAAGTGGTTCTATAAGTCATAATCACCATAAAAAATTCTCGAAAACGTCCTTCCCTTCTGCTCTACAAACGCTACCTTTATGAAAATCGCGTCGTCTTTGATGTAAAAGCGCGAAAACAACTCCTTATGAAACACGAACTCCCACACACCACAAGCTGGCTCTGAGGATGCAGTGGGTCTTGTTAGACCTTCGGTCATCAGCTCAACCTGATGCCTTAAATGTCTTCTTTTCTCAACCAACTCGTTCTGATCCAACAAAGTAAACACTACAGAGTCTTGAAATGGCCACATCAGAAGCCCGTCGTATTCTCCAACCAAAACTCTAAGATAAATCGACATAAATGCAGATTTCTCGTTCGTGCTAATCTCAGTATGGTATCCATCTGGGTAAAGTTCGAGCTCAAACTTGTAACCTTTACGACAAGAATAAAAAGGATCGCTGATAATGACTTTCCCTTCAGTTGTTTGAGCGGCAGCCAAGACCGACGTAAAGTTCGGTATTTTCCATATAAAGGGGGAATTCTGCACGCGTTGTAATTTTTCTTCAAGGAGACTTATTTTCTTAGCTTGTTCTTGGATCGTTTTGGACATGTTGACCAATCCCCTGCATGCTAGGTGAAGATGGGCATCCTTCATGGCGTCAAGGTGGGCTTGGCTATCTCGCCTCTGACTCTAAAAAGAGAATTGATTGTCAGAGCTTTGTTTAGCGAGACAAACCCTTACAAAAGAAAACGTGATCGATAAGAGTTCTCTCTGTTACTTAGATTTGTGTCGTCTCCAGCCTTCCACGACCAATAGTTCCAACGGACACCTAAGACTACTTTGTTGCACTGCACACTTTTTACTAAGAAACTTGAAATGCTAACTATCGCGGGCTCGAGAATAGCCTTTCTTCTGATAACATCTATCTCCCCTCTTACTAAAGCTGAATCAACATCTTACCTTAATGGTACAGCCCAATGCACTATATTCACAGTCTATCACAGCCAGGGGGCAAACGTTTTCGATGTGCTGAGGCAGCTGATGGAAGGAAAAATTAGAATAATTACTGCGTGCGTGCTGTGGCTGCAAAGATCCTGCATGTAATGGAATATAAACGACTTCAGACTCTAGCACCTCCTGAATTCTATCGCTGAGGAAAGCTGGTCACTAATATATCGGCTTTAGGAACGCCTAACCGAGATTAAACAACGATCAAAGCGAAATCAAACACTGCTTAAAGCTGTCGCTGGTGTCGGTCGCCTCTAAGGAGAGGGGTGGTAGCACACAATTGTGATTTGACTGTCAACAATTTTTCCTTTTCGTTCATACTCCGGTAGCGGGGAGCGGGGGTTAACCATAAATCCTCTATAAGGTTCATGGGGGAACATTTGCATTTCAAGGACGTTCGAGGAAAGAGGGGGGGAGGGGTGCTTAAAGAGAAAGGGGACATGAGGAAAGGGCTGGTTTAATTTACGGAAACGCAGTGACAGCGGCAAAGAAGAAACTAGAAAGCAAAAGTGGAAAAGTTGAAGCACACAAAGTTCGGGGTCATTCAGCTGAAATTTTCTAGGCTGACGTGAAGCAGTGCGTAAATCGATGCGCATGAAGCGTTAGGTTTGGGTGTTTATTGCAATTTGGTTGAAGAAAAAAAGTAGTAATAGAAGGGGGTGGGTGGTTGAAAGGGAGGGGCTTTATAACGTTCTTCCTCTGAAAATGGGGGGCTGATTGCAGTGCGACTACTTCAACTAAGGCCAACCAGGAAAATTTTCTGCAAAATAGCCAATGATCATCTCTCATCAGAACAACGGATTTTGACAAAATTAATTATGTATGAAAAATTTACCCACTATTAAAGCACAACAAAATTCAAATTGCGGCTATTCTGTTGTTTCAACACTCGAACATTATTGGCCAATTTGTAAAAAACTGTCTTGGGTGGCCTTGGTCGGAGTAGTTGCACTGCAAAGATGGAGCTGAATAGAGGGAATTTACGGGTATTCGAAAATAGAATCAAGCAGCTACTGAGCGGAAAGAGTAAAGGAAAGAGTACCTCCTGTCTTGGGATATTCATTACTCCACATTTATTGCTGCACTCGACTGGAAACATTGCGCAGGTTCCATTGTGGGACTAAACAAAATAATACAAAAAATAATAATCATAATTCATGTTCCAAAGGAAGAACATGAGGAAAAACAGAAACAATCATCCATTTCAAGTAAACATTTTAGAAATAACATGGGAAAATAGAGCAATTCGATTTGAGTATACTGCGAAAATAATCCGAATAAAAATGGAAGGTGTCGTCTGAAGGCCATCACGGCTTTTTACCAGATGCTCCTCCTGTAGCAGGTTAGGAATTTAGACATGCACCAATTATACTGAAACAGCACACGGATTTTTTCGTCTGACTGTTAACGACCCAACATGTGCAAGACTGCAATGTGGACATACCTTTTTCTCCAATTTTGGAAAGCAATGAGCGCAAAATGCGCACTGCATGACGGACCATAGGCACGTGGTCTCCACGTGTTTAATGACGTCCTTGCGAAGAACCTTTTCATCACATCCGGTATTGATACACTGTACTTGTTGATAAGGACACTCATCTCCGTGTTTCTGAGAACGCAACAATAACAGCTTCGTTTAGACTCCAGTTTAGACCGACAAAATAAGTTTAATCTTCAATGACTTCAACAATCCACGTAATCAATTTTGAGCTCAAGTCTGAAAATGGGCACTCCTTTAGGAATGACATATTTTGATCTACAATTTATCACAGTCTTTTTGGAAGAGGGACGCACACTTCCCTCGCGGGCTATTGCCTACCGTCTCTAAAGACTACTTTCAACTTTACATAAGCTTGAATGAAGAGAGATGTATTTTTTCTCTTAGGTTCGGGATAAACGGTACTTGTACAATCCGAAGAACATTTGTTGGATAGCAATGTTCGAACCACGAAAAATCTCATTCAACGTACCACCAACTCAACTGATCTTGCGTAAAATGTAAGGCGTTCAACATGGTGTACTAAACATTTCAGCATTCCTGCATCACACAAGATGCGCACTCGGATTTAGCCTTAGACAAACGACCTTCTAACCACGCGCTCACAACCTTTTCAAGTCCCACACATCATTCTAGCCTACGTGTAGCCGTACCCTCCTCCCGTTTTTACTCCGGGGGGGGGGGGGAGGGGGTAC
Organism: Galaxea fascicularis; assembly: GCA_948470475.1. Classification (NCBI taxonomy): domain Eukaryota; kingdom Metazoa; phylum Cnidaria; class Anthozoa; order Scleractinia; family Euphylliidae; genus Galaxea; species Galaxea fascicularis. The sequence continues at coordinate 703,481 of OX419342.1, read as the reverse complement.
GGCTACAAGTAGGCTAACACCACTTTACACTTCCGTAAGCTAGTTACATGGCGAAACAACACACGACAGATTTTGCTACCTTAACATCTCTGAGCTCTCCGGTCCAGGAGCAGCCCTGATGAGGGCATTTGACCTTCGCATCCAGAATTTTGCGATGGCACGCAACATCGGAGAAAATCTAAAAGAAGAAGTGGACAGTAAGTTATGAAACGTTTGTTCACTGGTGTATGGTGGCCGAGGACTGCCACTAAATTTTCACGGCGAGTTTTTCTTTTTTTAAGCAATTAAAATGTGAAACAAAATGAAAATAACATGAAAATGAAATACAATTGCAATGAAATGTAAAAGAAAATTTTTGGGGGAGACCGAGCATTTTAGTGGGAAAATTGGAGCATTAAGATGGAGCATTTTAGTGGGGAAACAAGAGCATAATGTACAAAAGCCTACTGACATGGTACTTCTTTAATCACACATGGGACAAAAGATGAACTGAGGCACAAACTCCAAAACAAACTGAGTTATAGTAAAAATGCCCTAAAAAGGAAAAGTTCTAGTATATGACCTAAAAAGGTAAAACTTTATTTCATGAATAATTTCTGCCATAAATCCTCAAAGATTGAAAGGGCGCATAAATTTGAATTTACCACGTTTCACGCACCACTGGTTTAACCCGTGATAGTGATCGAAGCTGGCAACAAATTATGGACTATGAAATACTCTTCTGTTTCATAATTATTGTCATATACTTGTGCTCAAATCGTATGACAGCTATCCAAATTAGAGACAGCTTTCACTTTAAATCACAGCAGTATCACGTGAAGCAACTCAAAGCATTTTATTCTATCGTAGTTTTCCTTGTTGCAGATAATTACTTCATTCATATTTATAAACGACGGCAGATCACATTGCCGCTATATTACCGGGTATCGATCAGCGGTTTTTTTTTTTCGCCTAGAGAAGAACCCTAATCAAGAAAATTGGATACATATTAAAAAGCCACGAGAGATGTAAAACATAAAGTTCAGTACCCTTTCTCTTGATATTGGCTCCCTGTCTGCGGGGCACTGAGGAGTTGGAGATCTGAACGGAAGAATTTGTTTTAAAGCAAAGTCAGCTTAGCAAAACATATTATTACTCAGGTTAATAAACTCCTGATCTACTTGATGTTCTATCAACACCATTACATGGTATGAAACAGTTGTATGAAAATGCCTTGTAGAAATTCTACGCGAACTGTTACAATTAAGCAAAGTAAGTAATATCGCAAGCAAGCCAAATTAAAATTCGTGCGATTCGGTTCACTTGTTTTGTCGATCCTGAGTTCACCAGCAACTGCTACATTGAAAATAGACGGCTAAATATCATGTCACTATTGGATGTTAAGACTTGATGTGATCAGACGAAACCTTGATCACGTTTTTAACTGAAATTCCATCAAGTATACCTCCTAATTACATGTATGACACCAACTGACTTTACCTCATTCATGGGTCTGTCAGCCCTTTAATTCTTCTACATAACGAATTCATTCGGCTCTCTTTGGGCGATAAACAAGCAAAACAAAGATCTTTCAATTAAGCGAAAGGAACAAACCTTTTACTGCTTACAGATTTGCTGCAAGTACAATTCGCTTCATTGCAGATTTACTTTTCGCCGACACTAGTAAGCTAGTAGTTATCTAGTGGAAATATACAATAGACAAATGAAGACTACATTTGTCTTGGGAGATTGTAGATTCAGGTTTATCTATATCACGGAGAATTGCAAGATTCGTTTCGTATTTTCACGAAGCTGTAGGTTGGTCACTTGGGGAGGAAGTCGCTGCGAGATGACATGGATTCCAATTAGACACAGATTTTCCAACTCACCTTAAAATTGTTGCAACACAGATCTCACAGAGCCTGTGACCACATTTTTCGATCTGTATAGGATCTTTAAGAGGTAACTGACACACAAGGCATTCCCAGTCATCAGGGATTTCATTAACAAAGTCGTATTCATAGCCACCGAGCTCTGGTACACCTCCCTCCGCCATATTCCAAACGGAAGCAAATGAGCGTGACATTACTGAAGTCACGTACCTACGTGGTTACCAAGTAGCCAGACGTCACACACAACTCCAAAGCGAGTTACAAACGTTTTCAACGGAAACAGTACGTTAATTCCGCTCAAAAAGTAACTAAAATAAAAGCAGGGCTAGTTACTCGGTGTGGAAAGTACGTGTTTAAAAACAGGTTAAAAACTGATATTTTGAAAGGCGCAGCTTCTCTCCACCAGGTCAAACATTTAAAATAAGGCATGTACTAAAACCCGAAACAACGAAACGAAACGACCGAAACGAAACCACCGAAACAATGTGATTACATGGATTTTTGGTCTCCTATATTCTGTCCTTGTAATTTACAATCTTCTCCCCTACTACACAGTTTAAACGTAGTCTCAAGGAGACAAGTAGCGATACTGAGATGTTATCAGTTAATACTTCTTTCCCTAACTTTTCAATTATTTTCCTTTCTTTTCTTTTCTCATTTGCTTTGGTCGTTGCTCCGCCCTAAAAATACATAAAAAAAAAAAAATACGAAACCATTTTCTTTCTTTAAGTCCTAAATGTAAGATAATTCCGTCTTTTGCTGGCTCGTGGCTTCGTTTCGTTCGTTTCGCTTGTTTCGGTGGTTTCGTTTCGTTGTTTCGGGTTTTAGTGCATGCCTTAAAACAAACTGTGTATATGATTTAATACCATAGTTATTTCGGCTAAAAACGTTAAGGTGTATAATATAACGTAAAATAAAAAGTGTTACAACTTTTTGAAATTTTGAAAATTAAGATACCTTTTCTTGACTCCGCTAACTCATAAAATCTCACAAAAGAGAAAGAGAGACATAAAAAGAAAGCGCGGAAGAGAAAAAACAGGACATGCAATCATATCCACCATATACAATACCACTCAACTAAGCTTCTTTCAACGATAAAAACACAAGGCGCACTGTTCAGCACCATTGGACGGAACAGCCCCGGTTTACTCAAGCTAGGTTTATATATTTCCCTTTATTAAAAAACTATTATTATTTTTTAATGACAACAAATCTTGAAGAAACATCGGTTGCTTCCCATGAGGAAAATGGGATGCACTGGGAAGCAATTTTTCCGCGCGCTTGCATGATTCGCACGCTTTGCTATCCCCAAAGAAGAATAATAAGGGTTACAAGTAGTGTAATTTATTTTTTAATGTCCTTATAAAATGGATGAGACATGTATCTACCAAAGGACGCGCGTGAAAGCCAAATAGACCACAGGTAAGTGTTAAGAAGTTGATGTTTATTTCGAATTCAAACGTCAATAATACACGTACTGCTCTAGTTCTTGTTTTCCGTCACCTTTTTCGGCTTTTCATAGCTTTGAAATAGCACTAATTTTACAAAGACCATACTCATTCATCTTGCACTGGTATCACGGGAAAGTTGAAGACAAGAACACTGTCTTTGTAGAAATCCCCTTTTTTAACTTTCCCTGGCTTCTTTGGGAAAGTCGGTGTTTTTTTTACTTGCCGCGCAATCATTTTTGGCTGCTAAGTGACCTGGCCTTCAAATGGCAAGAAGGTAAATAAAATAAATAAATAAATTACGAGTTTATATTGCGCCGTTTCCATGACGAGATGCTCAGCTGCGCATTACAACAATGCATGGAATGAAATAACTAAATTATAAATACGAATTACATCATGCGTTGTGTAAAATATTAAAAAGCCTAGCTAAGCCGGAATAAAAAGCCTAACTAAAAAGTACGCCTTCAAAAGTCATGCTAAAAGTAAATAAGAAAAAAACCACATACTCGCCTAACTAAGAATGAAAAAACTTACTAAAAAGATGCGTCAACAGATCGTTCCAGAGTTTAGGCGCCGAAGCAGCGAAAGCACGGTCGCCCAGGGTTGTTAAAGTTTTAAAATTCGGATGAGACAGCGATATTCCGTCGTTAGATCGCATTCTATATCTTTAGTTTAAAGGCTTAATTTTATCAAGATCATTGATATAGGACGGTGCTAATTCGTGAATGGCTTTGAAAGTTAAAAGTAAAATCTTAAAATTAATACGAAATAAGACAGGAAGCCAATGCAGCTGATGGAGCACTGGGGTAATGTGGCAAAATTTGCCCTGCATAACGACAAGTCTGGCGGCTGCATTTTGAACTCTCTGCAAGGTGTCCTTGAGTTGGGCAGCATATCAACAACATGATTTCACATTAAAAGAAGTGATCTTTGTATCAGTCTTGACTCTTCCACTCAAAGAGCAGCAAAAACTAGAACTTGGCTGTTAGCACCGAAAAAATGGCTGAAAAAATTCTGGATGTGCAAGTTCACCTAATATCGTGGTTCACAAGTTGAAATCAGTTTGCAAAGTTAAAGGTGGATCTCCGAACATTTAGCAATTCGTTTAGCTTTTGTCGACAGTCGTCTAAATACACAAACTGAAGAAAACAGACAAAAAAATCCAAGGCCGAAAATTTATTTCTGGTGACCAAACCCTTTTTTTCCTGCTGTGAACCACGAAACCAAAGGTTTACGTCAATAGATTGTAAATAAGGTTTTGTTATTAATGATTTACAGTTACTTATCAAAAAATGATAATGAATTGGAAATGAGAAGAGAGACGTTTGTTATACATAGACGTAAGTATACATGGTTATACGTTCAAGAGTCAGCCGCAATACGAAAGGAAACCCATCGGGTTTTGCAGCTTAGTAGGTGTCAATGAACTGCAATTTAATCCGTTTTGTCCGCTGGACTCACTTCAAACTTCACGAACAAAGTATCATCCACAACGTACGAGCCCGTTTTGAGTTTTACATGCGAGAAAAATCTTCCGAAGCCTCTTCTCTCGTTCTCTTCGCTTACTGGTCGTTGCATACTCTTCCACGTGGGCTCTGGTACAAAAGACTTAACAAAATTGTGTCTTTGCATCAGGTCAGGATTCTGATCGATAATAGTCAATGTTACTCTGTATCGAAAAGGCCAAGGCAATATGGCATCGTATCTGCCCTTCATAAGTGCAATATAAAGCGATATATGGGCATTTCTGGCTTCTTTTGTTCCATTAGGATACATAGCCAGTTTCATCTTGTATCCTTGAGGACCAATGTAAAAAGAATCACTTTCAAATCGGGTCTCTTTGTCTGTTTTTGCTTTGCTTACTCGTTCCCAAAAGTTTGTCACTTTCCATATGAAAGGCGCGAATGTTTCCATATCTTTATGTTTTTGTTTCAATTCGTTGACCTCCTTCTCGAGTGAAGCGAATTTTGAGCCTATTGCACGATAGTCCTTTTTTACTTGATCCAATTCACGTCTGAGGATTTGGCACTCGTCTTGGACGCCGCTAAGTTTGTCAACAGACAGTTCAAAATGACATCGCAAGTTTTCGTCCAGGTGGTCTTTCATTTCACATCTTTTGACCTGTGTGCACAGTAAACATAACATTTTTACGAAATATAAACTCATTCTGGCCTTGTTAATGTTCATCGTTTTAATTCTATGACTTCACTGTGAACACTAACTGTTAAACATCCTTGTTTCTTTAAACGGTAAGGGTTACCGTATGGGTTTTGATTTGCACTAGATGAAATTCTTAATAATGTTTTCCTCTTGTTTTGATACGTTCAGAGTTTAGCATAAAGCGTAGACCTACTCGCACGGCTCCAACAACCCGCCAACTTTAACACCACCAAACCATAAGACCTCTCCAACAACAGTAAGACTACCGCCTCCCCCCCTAGCCCCACACCCCTTCAAATTCAAAAAATAAAATAGAAAAGTAGATGAAAAATAACGACTTAAAAAGCGCAAAACGGTAACATCTCTATAACAAAAATGCAAGAATTAAGAAGAATTACCTTGCCGCTGCAGCCCAAATACTCATACTGACAGTTCACAAGGGTTTGAGAGCAAACGACATCCAGATGTGCTGTCATCTAAGAAGATTACTCATCTTTAGAAAATCGTGTGATACACATAGAACCCCTTAATCTGGTAAAACCTCAAATTATTTGTTTAAAACAAGTTTCAACAATGTATCTTCCGGTTTCAGCCGTTCAAGCGTGCTTATGTCACTCGAAACTGGGCAAGAAAAAATAATTTACAAAACCACGACCACCTTTTTCACATAAAACCAATTTAAGTCTTGTTGGAGATTCACATTGCTGTGTCAGTGACTTGATTACAACAGGGCTACGTACTTTTTCTGGTATTATTTAATTAGAATGGTATCTATAAAATGGCCTCTATATTTACAGCTCACCTCTTCTCTGGGTACCACTTCACCACACCCGTTAGGACAGTCAGATGGAAGCCTCCGGCATTCGGAAGAGTGTCCCTGCAAACAACACAGCAGGTAGCACTGAGTGAAAATATACGTTTTGGCAAGAAAAAAAAAAGTCTCAGTTATTAAGAAGCCCATTAAAACAGAAAAAGGGCCGCCGAGCGTTAACAAACTGACAAAACTCGGAGGAGGCCTGGGCTGGGGGGGGCTGTCCCAGGTTCAGTCCCCAGTTCTTTCGCTGACCCTATAAACTTGTTTTACGGTGCCGACAGCCCCCGATTCAAACATACGACTTTGTTGTTAGACAAAACTGACCTGACAACAAGCCGAGGTTAGAAAATATTATCAAATTAGCTTGTCTATTTCTCACTTTGAAATTGGCTAAGCCAATAGACTCTGTTCAGCTGTGTATCTACCTCTTCGTCATTTTTGGCGTATTGCTCATTGCAGTAACCACAATGTACAGATCGCCACTTGCACGTGTTCTGCATGTGATCCTCCACAAGCCTCCTTTCCAACAAAGCTTTGCAATGGTGATTGGGGCAAAGGATCATCTTAAGATCACAGCTCTGTAAATGAGTCTGGGAAACATAACATAACAAAGCCATTAAATTTATCTTGCTTTTTGTTCTTCCTTTCTTGTCTTTTCCTTTTTAAATTTTCCTTTCATTCTTTCCGTTCGACTTGAACTAGGTGGTATTATTATTACAACTATTACTATCATATTTTCGTTATATAACATATTACAAATCTTGGAAAATTTTGTCGTAGGCACCGAAAACAGGATTTTCTCAGAAAAGATCATAAAAAAAGCTAACAAAGGTCAGTCCTTGCGAACGCAAGTTCACGAGTTGAAATAAATTTATTAATAAAGATCGCCACCTCCACGTCTCGAGTCTCCCCAGTCCACTCGCATCCTTCACTCGGACATCTCACATGACAAGAGAGAATGTTTCGTTCTGTGGCTTTATCCGGAAATATGTCCTGAGTAGTGTGAAAAAAAAGAAGCTTATTGATTTCGGGAACAACTTACCCTTGGAGAAAGGAACATCAGTAAACCCTGACTTCACTCATTATTTATAAAGACTCCGCAAATTAATTCATGATTTTTTTCTCTTTGATATATTATATACGATATCCGTTCATTTCAATTTCCAATTTCTTCACTGGTTATCGATCAGCTTTGGGATGTATAACCTCTTACCACACAATCACATAAACGGTCAAAAAAATTCAAAATACCTTATGCGTTTCCTATAGCTTTATGTTCGTGTTCATTTATACTGAAATTACGTATTGGCGCTCTGTTATCTCTTTATCAATTTAGGATACGTTTCTCCATAATTAATACAGCAGGTGTGAAGCGACCTCTTTTAAGACATATCAAACTCATCAGATCGTGTAACAATGATTGCCAACGAGCCATTCTTATGAATGACGAAAAAAGGACAGAAAAACCACTTTTACCCACGTAGGTTTTGGATATTTCCTAAGTTTTCAGTAAGTCCACACTTATAGACTTGCGTGACTTTTTCTTTGCGTGACTTAAAATCGAAAGCGTGTCAAAAAAAAAAAAAACGTCAAGCGCGTCACTCCCCGCTGGTTTATTTATTAGAAATGTCTAGAATGCGAAAAGAATATTAGTCGTAAGACATCATGCTGGCAAGCGAGTGTTAGTGTGTGGTTAATTTATTCCTTCTTTCACTCGTCCAAATCTAAAAATAAAAAATAAGTTACCTTTTCTGGATCCAACGATTCTCTGTCCACTGGACATTCGGGGTCTTGTTGCTGTCTGATATGAAAAAAGTGGTGTACTACATTTTGAACGACTCATCTGTTTGTTCGATAACGGAAACCAACGCCTCTTGTCTTCAAATTCTTGACAGCGAACGTATTAACCGATAAGGATCAAGTACGAAATGTCTCGATGAAGTGGCTGTGTTAGAAGAGCTTTTCACTTGACTTTCAACCACAAATCTCACATCAATTTCTGCGATCTGCGCATAATTACGAAAGGAACTTTAAAACCAACTTTTACCGTTGGTTTTAGGTTAAACGTACAGAATTCATTAAACTGTAAACTCCAGTGAACAAAAATAAAGACAAAGGCTCATCGATATCGATTGCTTTCCGTTGCTTTTAAAAGACACTGGGCACATTACTCTGCACATATCTCTTTAAATCAGTTTAACTGATTTTTGCAATCAGTGAAATTCTCTGTTCCAAAATTTCTCACTACCGTGTTGTATAAACCGATCTGATCGTGGATCTTACCTTCTAATCGCCTCGTTCAGACATTTCTTGCAATATCTGTGTCCACATCTCGTAAGCACTGGTTCTCGTAAAGGTAAGTGACAAATCAGGCAGTGATATTCATCAAACACGGTCGAAACAAAGTCGTATTCGTACCCAGAAGGTAGAGCATCGCACTCAACTTCCGCCATCATGACTTAACATAGATGAACACCGCATCACGCAATTCTCGCTGTTGGAATTCGTCGCGCAAAACGATTGCTTCGAGTAACAGCACAAGATAGCATAATGTAACATAACGTAACGTGTCGTAACGTGCCGTAACGTAGTATTAACAGCCGGACAGAACAGAGCAGAAACTGTTGTCAGACTTGTCAAGGCCACGGATTGTGATAATCATTATCTGAGTAAACGCTTTCGTATGTGAGCAGGATATACACAACCGGTGATGATTTTGTTGTGAGGGGCCTAGTGGTACGTGAGAAAACGAGGCTAAAATTCCTTCCTTTTTTTTTTTTTTTTTTTGCTTCTTTCGCCTCTTCCGCAACTGCCTTACCTTTGAAAAGGAATTATTGGCCTTCAGTGGAGCGACGTTAGGAAGGACAGAGACAAGGAAAAGAACGCCGATGGAAAAAACGTTCAACAGCTAATGCAGGAACACAGGGACGCCAGGTGTTCATTGATTATTTTGTAACGGGTTATGATTCGGTCATTCGAATGGTGGAGAATGGGTAGGAACTGATAAAAATGAGCTTCACGCCCATGGCTAGGGATGACGGAAACTTCTATTCCATTTTCCATTTAACACAGGTAACGACAATGATTTACAGCATCTTACAGTTATTTACAGCTATTTAAACATACTATCGAATCGTCAAGGTCTGGTGTTTTTCAGTTTAAGTCTTTGAAGTGAGGATTTCAGACCCTGATTCCTTTTAATTTCTGCGTAGTATCTAAAACTGACAAACATATTATCCCCGAATAACTCATTTTTGATCATAATCCGATCCGTGCAGTGAAGGATAGTTAGGAGAGGGGGAGTAAAACCTTGAATTTACCAGATTAAATTTTAAATCACAGATGTGGTCGCATAATAGTTATTCACCTAGCTACGAAATCACTTCAGTAAAAACTGCAGCCAGCTGAAACAAACCATCTGCACAGAAAAGCCGTGCAACGTAAATGGTCTTCAGGCTGAAAATAAGTTAAGGTTGTTATTTCAGTTAAAATACAAGTTCAAAACAAAACCTTGACATAATTTGTATGGCAAACATAAGAAAACGCACAGGTCCATTGTTTACGTCAGGCTGGTATCACTGAACAGGGGCGGCCCTGCGTCATTAATGACTACTATTAAATTAAATACCTTCGAGTCCTGTAAGTACAATGATCGAGTCTTCCGAATGGCCAGAAGTAGGCTTATTGGGCTCAACTACGTACATTTAGCTCATCAATTGTAAAGCTAAACAAATTCAACCTGGAAAAACAGAGTGTCATCCACCACGAAGCGTCTTTCCTCTAGTCTTTTAGCACTTATAGAAAAGCAACGCTCGGAGTTCTCCTTACCCAAGGGCCTTGAGCACACCCCTGCTTGAGTCCCAGGGTTAAAAAACCCGACAATGTGTTTTCGGTTCCGAGGATCTTCATCTTGGTCAATCAATGTAACTGTAACTTTGTGAGTAAAAGGCCAGGGTAAAATAGGATCGTATTCACCTTGCATAATAGTTAAGCCCATCAAATATGTATTACAATGGGCAGCGTATCCCCTAGGGGCATAAAATGTCAGTTTTAACTTGTATCCATATTGACGTTCTGTGTAAAATATATGACTTGATATTTTGAAATCTTTCTTTATCACTGCTTCTTTTAAAAGTTTGCTATATTCGTTAACGGTCCATATGATCTTAGTGGCGTTAGTGTTAACTTTTTCCTCTAGTTTCATTATCTTCATTTGTGTAAGAGTTAGCTGAATTGTTGTTTCATTCGACTGAGCTTGTGTTTTATGTAACTCAGTTTGGGTTTCATGTAACTGTTTTTGTGTTTCATGGAGCTGATTTTGTGCGCTCTTTAACTGAGTCTGTGTGCTGATTAACTGATTACAGACCAAGTCGAAATGGTGTCGCATTGAAGATTCAAGATGTGGTTCCACGTTCTTTCTTTTAATCTGTAGGAACAAAACATCAGATGACCTGAGGATTCATAGCAAGTCCCTAACAAATCAGGCAGGCATATTTCACTGGCCACCACTCCATGGATTACCATAATGAAATATAACAATTCCTCACGTGGACCGCAAAATGGACCCGGTAATTAAGATTACACTAGTCGAGAAAATAATACAAGCAGGCTGCGGTTTAATTACCAATTTAATCCTTGTATTATATACGTTCGTTCTTTCTACTTGCTTCGTTTTCTTGAGAATCAATGAGGTATTCTGTTTAAAATTTAATTTAATAGGTAATCCAGTTAGACAGTCGAATCAGTGATCCATTTGGTTGCTTATCTCCGTCCGTTATGCACCTATCAATGTTGGCCGCAAGGGAGGTGGGAGGGGGGGAGGAGAGGCCGGGAATAGGCGGGGTATTTGACGTAAGAAGTCTGCCCGTGGCAGGGGCTTTTGATCATTGTGGCCTGTGGGTCGGGACATTTGACTTTAATCCAGTCGTTAGTAGGGAATTTGTACTCCTTTGAACAATGATAACATCCCTGGGGTTGAGCATTTGAACAGAAAAATTGAAGCGAGGTCAAATTCCCCGCCTATGCCCGGCTTCTTCCCCCCACCCCCGGCTTAACATTGATAGGTACATAATATATTACCTCGCAACAAGTGAAACCTGTTTTCTGAACGCGAGACATCAACAGCGTTTTTCTTGTATCACATGTCTAAGCCCAAAGAGCCATCAAGACGAGTGACTGTGTTACAGTAACTAAATTGGTTGTCATGCTTTAGAAGAGCGTAAGAGTAGCCACTAAATCAAGTACAAACCTTGTCTTCGCAGCCCATCCCAAAATACGGGCAAGAGACTAAGAACAATGGACATTGTTCTTTAATGTGTTCGGGAACCTGAAACAAATAACAAGCCAAAAAAAGCCGACATAATTGCCTCGACGGTATACGTTGAGACTTGATGGTCGGAGTGAATAAATTCATTGACTGTTGCTTTCACGTGTAGTAAGAGATGGAAGAGGGAAAAATGTTGTCACGAGAAGCTACTATGTACTAGAATTGTAATTTAAGTCACATAACTGTGTCAATAACTGCTATAATCTCGAATAAAGATGTTGCTTTTTGTGGGCGTACTCGATGAGTTTTTGAAAGATTTGAGTGAATGAAAACTCTTGGCAAAATGTTCCTAGACATGTCGTCTTGCTTATAAGCTGGCATTCCTCGTTTTAGTAACCTCAACGAAATTTTGTTTGCCCGTTACGCGGGGCACAGTAAGTCAGCGCTGTCAAAACTCGGCCTTACGCAACTAGCCAACTATAGGCATACACAAAGAAACCTGACAGGAACTATCTGCTATGGGGATAACATAGCTTATAACGGTCAAAATAAAATACGTGATTATGGCTCTACTAGGTTATGATCTGTCGTGAAATACCTCAGGTTGTTAAATTAGATTTCTGTCTTACATATATATAACTGAATTACATAAAGGCCCTTGGTTAAAATCCACATACACAACAAGATCAGTTCTTACCATTTCCCTGCTGACTGAGTCCCCACAGTTATTGGGACAAGGTACTGGAAATTTGTTGCAGTTCACAACATGATCCTGCGCCATAAATTAATTAACAAACCTTTTAGATAATGTTTTAAAGCAATATGATGTATTTTGATGAGAGGCGCCTATAGTGTTCTTAGTTGGCAATAATCTACACGCAACTTACATGAAAAGCCGAGCAAGATTTAAGGCTTTATTAAAACATTAAGAGCGTGTAATGTTTTGAAAACTAAACTCTCTTGAATCTGAGGAATTTATGTTCCACTTCCATCTTTAACGATGACATCAAATGAAATTATTAAAATGTAATTAACGTCTAAGCTGAAATCAACATAAGAAGAATCTTATGACCAAAAGAGGAAATGAATTGTGAAAATGAAACGTATCAAACTGTATTCACCTGCATATGACACTCTGGATGTCGCTCTTTGCAGTATTCGCATTCAATGATTCTCCACTCACACGTGATGGTCACGTGTTGTTCAAGATCTTTCCTTTTCAATGACACGTGACAGTTTTCGTTCGTACAGGAAACTACTTTGAAAGGACAAGTTGCCAAGTGAGCCTGTAAAACAATATGTAAAAACTCATATGCTTATTAATTTAGGGCACTGAAAAAAAGGGGGTTTTTTGACATTTTTCTTTCACCTCTTTGTTCCTCAGTTCACCAGTCCATTCACAACCTTCACTTGGACATTTAATGGCAAGAGACAGGATCGTTCTTTCTGTGGCTTTGTCAAGGAACACATCCTAAATGGAAATAAAATAATGGTTCCTTCTGTCAATAAACATTGAAAAGCACTCCGGGTTTGACTAGAGCCCTACCAGCTAAGGCATCGCCTTACTACAACAAAAGTTCCTTTTCGTTGCATGCTTTCCACAATAAAATAACTTCTGTTTTCTTTAACAAATTTTCGCAACATTAACGTTTCCTTCGTTGCTGTGGCGATTCTCAGGAAAATTTGATGTCACAAATATTGCCCTTTCTTTTACATTCCGTAATGTCAGCATGCACTTCTGTTAATGTTAAATTTGTAGTTAATGAGAAATCAATATTTTTAAGAAATTAATGAAAAAGAATGAAAGCAGAAATACCTGGTGTCGGTCCAGGGTCTCCCTGTCGGCTGGGCAAGTGTAAGTTTGAGCTTCCTGTCTATTTTTGCATACACCAGAAAGTCTTAATATATTTAAGCACTCGAGGGGTTGGGAGAATTCGAGACAGTTATGCAAACCCTCGACTTCGTCTCGGGTTTGCATAACTGTCTCGAATTCTCCCAACCCCTCTCGTGTTTATATCAGGCTATGCAAACACAGGAAAAATGTTTTCTATTGCTTTTATAAAATAACTTCCTCTAAAAACTACAACGCGTCACACAACCATGTTTACATACTCTCATGCAAACACGCCTCTCGGCCAATCAGAGCGCGCGTACTATCTTAGTTATTTTATAAAATACTATAGTGAATAAAATGAGATAAACATTTCGGAACAACAAGTTGTGCCCCAGTGATCAAATAATGCGGAATATTACTTCTACCATTTATTTCCGTTTATTATTTATGAAGGTTTTTGGGGAACAGCAAATAGCAAAATGAGTCAAAAGAGCTATGAGGAAGCTGTTCTACATCAGTCGACTTACATTTCGTTTAGAGACGGCTAACAACAAATGTCAGTAAACCTACAAACGTCCAATTTTATCGAGTTGAGTGTCATTTTAATATGCGGTGTAGTCATGCATACGATCAAGATACGACGTACGCAGCCACCGATCAAAATGACCCTTGGAAGTAGATTATAGCAGTTGTAAAAGACTCAGCCATTGTGCTTTTAACACAATATGCTGCATTTTTGCACATTAATTGAATTAACATGGAACATTAGAAGCATTCGAAAAAGTTACAACTGAGATTTTGCTCATGTTCGCCGAACAGCAAACTGTCGTTAAAGACTCAGAAATGACTAATAAATAAAGTTACTCAAAAGAGAGCTCAACAATCTTTTAAGCCTGAATGTCACGTCATTGCAGTTTGCGCTTCCGAATTGATATTGTGTTTATCTGTTTCTTTGAAGTCTGTTGTAATCTGGGAAGTCTTGCGTGTAAACTTGCGAGCCTCACCTTCTCAAATGCTCATCCAGACATTCTTTGCAAAATCTGTGCCCACATCTAGTTTGAACAGGTTGTTTTAACGGCAACTGGCAGATTAAACAGTGAAAATCATCATAAACCTCACTCACAAACTCCTCATCATGGCCTGAAGGTAGGCATTTTCTTGGTGCTTCTGCCATATTGTAAGTTACCGGTGGAAAAAATCAAAACGAAAGCTTTAAGTTCAAATTTGACGACCTTGCATTAACTATCGATTCACCTGACCAACTTCACGCTATTGTTTTAGTATAATCGGAGTTTCGCAACAGCGAATTGCATCAAACTCAGACAGTGAACGACGATATAGAATATAGAATTTTTCAACTTTTAGAAAACGATTTAGAGATCGTATCGATTACTTCATTTTGCCGAGACAGAAATTAACCAGGTTGTGAAAATTTACCTGGATAAATGATAATTTGACTGCCTGATGCGACTGACTCACACAGACATTATGACCGATTCCACTAAAAGAGACTTCTCGAAACGCGATCCTTACCGTCAACGACAGAGGCATTAATTCACACAGCCGGTTAATGGCATGGAACAAGCATGCTTTCAAGCAAAAGGAAGGAGACCCTTAGCACTTATCCCATATTCAACATAATTAAGTCGCGCTTCCCTTACCGACGTTTGTGACTCTTATCATTAACTGAAGTCTTTCAAAGCTCAGCAACATTGTTCAAAGTACGATTCCAAACTTCACGTAAAAATGCACCCCCAAACAATTACATTTTACACGTTGCATTTGTATTTTACTTAATTTTAAACTCAACGTGCATGCGCAATAAACTGGAATTTGTCTTATATAAATGTGCAGCGGTTCAGAAAATAAAATCCTCACGAAAGATATTGAGTGGTTTCAACTTTTCATCAGGATATGAAGCATTTTTCTGAAATCACCACTGCTAATGGCTCAGAATGTAGAGCCCTAGGGATTTGACCTCTTGTATGCTACCACCGCCAGTAAGCGACTACCTTGACAGCGTGGGTGTCGCTTTCCACAGGTTCAACTCTGTAAGGAACAACTCACTTGGTTGACGAAGCCTTTATGTTTATTGCGCTATTTCCACTTGACAAATCAACAAAAAGGGAAAATGCGTCCTACAACAACGATGAATGACCAAAAACACTCGCAAAGATGCTTCTTAACTCAGAGTGAATCGCCATCGACAAAAACTCGAGGCTAGATTGAGTCACGTGACCCCAAAGGGCGCGAAAACAAAAAAACAGGGAACCCAGCCGCTACAAACTCTAACAACAGAAAAAGCACCAGTAATGATAAGGATATCTTTTATTTCACTTTTATGCAATAAAAAACAGGTTGAATTGATAAGCAGTTCTACATGAAAACCATAACAACCAATGTTACTTGAAGATCATAGAAATCCCATGGCTCTATTTTTGACGTGGTCTTTCTGAATGATATTGAATAGCACAACTTAGGTTATATCGCTATTTGCTGCTAGAAGTAGCCTGTGTAACAGCGGGATGCTGAAGAAAGAGCGCGCACGTTGTAGCAGCGTGCGGCAGAAAAAAAACGCCTAAGACAACGCGCCACAATAACTCCCGCGTCTCCCGCCTCACATGCAAGTGCCGCTATAACTCGTGCCCATCTTTCTCTTGCACCTGCTACACAGGCTATCCTGAAGATAGAAACACTAGCAAATGGCCGTAGATATTACTAATCTCTGAAACTTATGGATGAATGTCCATATCTGGGTAACGGCGCACCTACCCCTCCCCTAACCCAACATTGACACTAACTTATATTAACTTATTAAGACTTGTTGGATTAGGGAAGGGGTGGGTGTGTAGTTGCCTAGATGCTCATAGTGGATACTTTTAACATTTATAAAACTATAAAGTGCGAAAACACAACGTTCTTGCCAATCCCATCATCCTTTTCAAGTCATAGTGTTCGGAAACCTTCGTTTTCTTTTGTTTTTACCGCCGTCCACACATAAATAACAAATCTCAGGTTTCGAAAATTGTTGCATTGGGAAGCACTTTGAAAACCAGCATCCGTACCTAGAAATTTTGTGCGCAAACGTGTGGCCGGAAGGAAAACCAAATTTCCCTAAATCCCTCTGCTCTCTCTCATTGTACCAGGTCACTGTCCATTCTAATTTTTTAGAAAGGACGGTGACCTGAGATTTAAAAAAAGCGATGATATTGCATTTAGACGTCCTAGAAAGTGACAAGAAACAGTAGATTGAAGGTAGGAAGGCTTTATTTAGCTAGAATATAAATATTTCCACCGCTACTCGGTTCGTTGGAATTCTAGGTTTTTAACGGTCAATTTTTCTGTATCAACTTTTGATGACACACCCTACGATTGGGCTGCCTGTGCAGAGTGCTTTGTGGAGAACTTCGGTATTGCTGATATATTCTACGAAATGTTAAAGGAACCGTGATTACAAGTCGGCTTCAGTTTAGTTCAACCTTTCGACAAGCCAACCAAGAATTGAAAAACAGTCAGGATGAAATGCATCATTCACGCTCTATTGTTTGTTAACATGTGATGGAATTCAAGACATAAACTTATTTGAAGGCGGTGTGGAAATGTTTTCCAAAGTTAATCCTGGTCGGGTGAAGAGACTTCAATTTGAATGAATAAAGTATCATCTACAATGTAACGCCTTGTTTTCAGTGATTTATGGGAAACAAAGGTAGGAAAACCGCGTCCAATGTTATCATCCTGCACAGGCCTTCCGAAACATTCTTTTTCCTCTTTAAACCCTGTAAACGAGTGGACTATGTTCTTTCTTTCTTTTGGATCTTCTTGCTGATCAACCAATCTAAACTTGACTTTTTGAGAAAAGGCCAGGGTAATATGGCGTCGTTTTCGCCTTTCATTATCGCAACATACAACGAGAGGTAAGTGTCTTCTCTCTTGTTAATTCCATTTGGATATATACTTAACCTTAATTTGTAGCCATGCGAGTAAAAGGGATTACGCGCTAATGTATTTTGATGTCCTGTCTTTGCTTTTTCCAATACGGATTGAAAGTCTGTTATCTTCCAGGTAAATGTGTTAACTTCGTTTGCAAGAGTTTTCTGGACAAAGTTAACCCTCTTTTCAAGTTGGCTGCGAACTCCATTTAGTTCCTCTTTAAGATTCTTATGAACACTATCTATGTGTATTTTAAATAACACACCAACCACAGCGACAAAGAAAACAGTAGTAATCCAAAACACCTTACGGTCAATCTTGATTTCATTGTTGTTAACCAAGGGGTGAAGATTGTTTACTCTCTCTTCAAGTTGTCTTTCGAGAGTGTTTACGCTCTTTTGAAGCTGGTTGCGTTGGTTTTGAAGATTGAGTATTTCTTCCTTGTTTTCCTTTTGGCATTTCTCAAGCCTGTCAAGTTTTCTTGTGTTTATTTCTGCCTGTTCTCGTGTGTCGTTTAATTTACTGCAAGCCAAATCAAGGTGATGTCTTGTCTCACAACTGAGGTGTGATTCAAGCTCTCGTCTTTGTATCTACAAAAAACAAAATGCATTTTACTACCTACTTTGAATTTTTTTATTTAATTTGCCGATCAGTTTCCTCTGCACACGTGAGGGAAGAAGTAAATTTCGGCCGTTTCCTCTTGTCTGCGACGATTTGCGATGCCTTCATGCCTGATACTTGCCCTCACAGCACAAGAGGAAACGGCTGCGCGTGGCACTCTGCACAATCCTTTCCTTGCGTGTGCGACGCGCAAGTACTTAATGTTTGCTAAGCCTAAAAAGGCCGTTACTCGTTGTTTATGCTAACTGTTGTTGTAAGGTGACGTTTTCGATATTTTTTATATTCTTGTTGACGAATATACCGTCTTTTTATTCTTATTCTTTCCGTGCTAAGCAACAGTGATGTTTCTTGTTTACAAACATTGACGTCAAATTTCTTCTGCTGTTTAAATTTGCCAGCTACCGAACAATAGCATTCATTGTTTCAGCAGCCAATAAACCTCTGGTTGGCACATCAATAACAATAGGTGACGTAACAAGAAACATCGCTATAAACAGCTGTCTTGCTTACAGTTTTTCTATAACAAAACGAGTAGGCTTCATCTGGGGTTTTCAAGACATGCACGGTTCCTACTCTTGCAAACTATATGTAAAAAAGATCGTACAGCTAGCACTTAAACAATTACACGTTATTTGCTTACCTTAGAGTTACAGCCAATCCAATCCAATGAACAGCGCACTAGAGTTTGAGGACAGTCATTTTTGATATGCATAGTAGCCTGTACGAAAAAAATATGGCCGACATAATTTGGAAACTATTCGGAAACACGGGCCTGGGGGCCGTTTCTCGAAGCTCCCGGTAATTACCGGGCCCGTTAGGCAGTTTTGATATCCATTCCAGATGGGAGTTTCAAAAGTTTTGAAAATTATACAGTAAAGTTATCAGCTAAAGAAACAAAATGGACTTCACTAGAGGTCAGAACACACCCTACTTTTGTTGAGATTTTAAGTTCAAAATATGGTTTGTGGGCCCGTTAAGTTAACGGGACTTTCGAGAAACGGGCCCCTGGTTTCTTCTGTTATTGTCAGACATTTTCTTGTTGGGTACCAGTACAGATCAGTTGTCGTAAATCGCCCACACTTCAACATGAACTATTTTATTCGACGATCCTTTTATAATTATAATTTAAGAGCTTGTAAGGCGCAAATATCTATATAAATATATTCAGATGCGATTCTTTTGTACAACAAACAACTTGATACGTACGGAACGCGATGAGAAAGTCCAAACCGGTAGTATTATTACCAGGGGTGTAGCCAAAACCTTAGGACCCACTCTCTCCCGCCAGTTCCAAATTTTGTTTGCGCGCCTCGATTTAACGATTCTACATTTCCCATAATACACTTCGTTTGCCCCCAAAAATTTTGAATAAGCAACTTTTCAGGTATGCACGTGCGTCCGGGCAGCTACGCCCTGATTACTAATCTTAAACGGTCCTCGTGCTGATCAAGCGTTGACGCATCGGCACTAACTAGCCTGCGAGAAAGCTCTCTATTGGGGCTTCGAGAGTTTTATTTCGGGGGCAAGCCGGTATGGTAATAGCGGCGAGCGAGGCGAGCGCACTGCCCACAAACTGAACAAACATAAGTTATCACGTGATATTAAAATTATGATTAACAGGAGCTCTGGATGGGCTCCTGTGATTAAGTATGTAAATGAGCAGTTCATTGGAGCATTCTAAAACGGTGAGGGCATGAAACATTAATTTTTTCTGTAAAAGCACGCACGCATAGTCTCCTTCAGGAGTCAAACCGTTCACCTTCTGATTACTAGTTTGGATGTTTAACCACAGAGCTACCGGTTGACTCGTGGGAGATTAGGCCGATTTTACAGAAAGAAAATGAGGTATTGTTTTGCTGTACGCTATTGTTTATAATGTTTTATTGTCTTTGTTTTACGTCACTCGTTAGCTTCACAAGTTTTTACACCGAGGATGAGCGAAAAATTACATCATCATTCGCCACACATTTCTGCTACAGCGTCACAATAGCTAAGTCGTCCAAAATCTCGCTGTTTGGCAACAAATCTTAAGAGCTCTGCACAGCGATGCCCAATGACTCACCTCAATCTCAAACTTAAACTTAAAAGAGGAAAACCAAGTTCTACCTCCTCTCGAGAAATCGTGGCTCCACAATTGTGGGGGCAAGAGATTGGATATTTATCACACCTTTCTAGATGACTCTGCACAAATAAAGAAAGAAATTTAGTTTTTTAGTTATTCTGAGTAAATGCTACCTTTCCTGTATTAATAGGTTATTTTGTGAATGAAGTTTGACCTTTATTTTTTGGTAATAAAGCTGTTGTTGTTGTTGAAACCAACTTAGTAAACATGCCGGAATGTAAAAACATTGCTCTAAGGTATTTTAGACGTTTAAAGCCTTGGCGAGTGGGTAATTTTAATATTGCTGGTGATTACAGTGGCATTTGACGTAGGCTTAGTCCGTCGTCGAGCGTGACGCGAAATGGCCGCGGGAAATCTAGGTACGCAAAGGGCGTGAAAGGAAGGACTACCGACAAAGCCAGAGAGTTTGAATTATGTGTTGCTTTGCCAACGCAAAGATATGATCCACAGGCTCGCCATTTTCTGCTCGTGGTTGGACTGCGAGCTTATATTCTTTACTTTCAGAGTTTAGGCACGCGCACCTTTTTCATGGCTATAACACCAGAATTCGTGATTTACTGCTTCCTCCCTTTGCAAAAACTACCAAATACCAAGGTAGCTTTAGAATAAATGGTGCGCGGACCTATAACACCCTACCGAGAATCATTAGACAAGTAGATACCCTCAGTGAGAGGAAAATCAAGCTAAAGCACCACTTTAAACAGTGACACCTGCGTTACATGTTGTCTTAACTTAATTAATTGTCTAACTTTAATGTTTTAATGTCTTTGTTTTTGTGTTTTGTCAGGGCTCCATTTAAACTAGCTCTGATAAATTGGATGCCCCTGGATAAATAGATAAATAAATAAATAAATAAATCTGAATAAATAAAAAGACTTGGAAATTGTGTGCCTTCAAGACTGAAATTTGGGTCAAAATTATAAAACTTTGATGTGTGTTTACTTGCAGGTTTTTCGAGGCTAGAAGGCGAGTGCATTACTCTTTTTAGTCTCAAATAAACAAATCACAATACAATGAAATACTATTCACACAGTGGGCAAAACACACCGTGGACATAGTTTTTCTCCCCAAGTAAACCTCACTTGAACACCATTTGAATTAAAAAGCATTGAACAGTGGCTCAGTGTCGCCAATAGGTTAAGTCTAAACGTAGCTGAAGTCGAGTATCTCTTAGTTTGCTCTAAACATAAAGCAGCCCAACTGACATTCCCTCTTCAAATCAATTTGGTGATGATCTGATAAAGAGAGTAAAGAATAGTAAATCTTTAGGCGTTTATATATAGACGAACATTTGTCATTGTCAAACCACGTAGACCATTGCAAAGACCTTTTGTCTCAAAAGATATTTTAATCACGATTTATAAATTACTTGATTATTGTGACGTAGTTTGGCCAGGTTTAAACAAAGGCCTCTCTGAGAGAATTGACAAATTCCATAACCGAGCAGCTCGGATCATCACTCAAAGCGACTGGGATGTTAGATCAACCGATATATTTAAAATGCTTCACTCTTGGAGTCCGTCGCCATCATCATACTGCGATTATGATACACAAAATTATCCACAACAGAGCTCCTGAATACCACACTGAGGCATTTCACCTACTTCGTGACAGTACTGCTTATAACCTCAGAGACGCTAACTTTAATTTAGCACTCCAAAAATTAAACCCAACACCGAAAACTTATAAAAAAGCTTTTCATACCACTCTGCTAAGCTATGGAATTCCCTTCCATCTACGATTAAAGCAAAACCTTCTCAGTCTTCAGGTCTTTAGGAAATTTATACGCACACTAGGCCTACACGACATCAATTAATACTTCTACTCAGCTTTTATATTCCTGTAATTCATGTTATTTTTTATTATGACTTGTGATATTTTATTGTATGCACGGCTTTCTTGGAAACCAATTCGTTGTAATTGAAGAAACTCCATGTTAAAATAAAAATGTCTGTCTCTCTGTCTGTCTCTCTGTCACTCTTGCTTTGTTAAAGCGAGGGTTCCCTCCCTCCTTCTCCACATTCTACCCCAGTCATGGTTGACATGTAAGAAGAGGTCTAACTTCTCAGAACGAACAAAAGTGGGCTTGAGGGATAATGGTATTTCTGTAGCACGAGAAATTAAAGGTTATTGTCCCAAGATATTGGGACTGTGTAGCAGTAAGTGCTCAAACTAAAGCCACAGTCATGGCGACGTTTAGGCCCTAGTTAAATTGCGTTAATATTTCGGGATAGGGCCAGGGCGACCTGTTATAGATGTACCAGATATGAAAGCCAGTTAACTATAGTGTATGCTTAAAAATTTTGGGGGTCTGTGGTCGATCAGCGGGGTAGTGTAGTGGTTAGGGAAAGAGCATAACAAGCAAAGGGTTCAAATTCAATTCTGGATTGGAAATTTCTCTTTTTTAATAAGTAAGACTTTCTCCACCAGTTGAAACATTTTGTTGTGAAAGTGTCTTAAAAATGGCAACGACCATTTATAAAACGGAAATCTGCGGAGGCGATCATAAAGCCAAGAGATAAAAGAAAAGCTAGCTATTTTATGATCTTCATCACGGCCTACCTTTTTAGCTCCCAAAAAAATGAAATGGAATGTGTGAAAACGAAACGTATATTCACCTTCTTATGACACTCTGGATGTCGCTCTTTGCAGTATTCGCATTCAATGATTCTCCACTCGCACGTGATGGTCACGTGTTGTTCGAGATCTCTCCTTTTCAATGACACGTGACAGTTTTCGTTCGTACAGGAAACTTCTTCGAAAGGACATGTTGCCAAGTGAGCCTGTAAAACAATATGTAAAAACTCATATGCTTATTAATTTAGGGCACTGAAAAAAAGGTGTTTTGACATTTTTCTTTCACCTCTTTGTTCCTCAATTCACCGGTCCATTCGCAACCTTCACTTGGACATTTAATGGCAAGAGACAGGATCGCTCTTTCTGTGGCTTTGTCAGGAAACATATCCTAAATGGAAATAAAATAATGGTTGCTTATGTCAATAAACATTGAGAAACACCAGGTTTGAGTAGACCCCTACTATCTAATACATTGACTAACAAGACCAAAACTGCTGGTTTTCTTTAACAAATATTTGCAACATAAAAATTTCTTTCATGTCCTTCGTTGCTGTGGCGATTCTCAGGAAAAAATTGATGTCACAAATATTTCCCTTCCCTTTACATCCCGTAATGTCAGCATGCAATTCGGTTAGTGTTAAATGTGTAATTAATGACAATAATAAGACATTAATGAAAGCGAATGAAAGCAGACTTACCCGGTCTTGGTCCAGGGCCTCCCTGTCGGCTGGGCAAGAGTAACGTTGAGCTTGAGCTTCCTGTCTGTTTGTAACGTACACCAGGATGAAAATAATATATAATAATAAAATAGATAAGATGGGATAAACATTTCGGAACAACAAGTTGTGCTTCAGTGGTCTTATAATGCAGAATGTTACCTTGACTATTTCTTTGAGTATTTATGAAGGCGTTTGGGGAACCAGCAAACAGCAAAAAGAGCTATGAGGAAGCTGTTCTACATCAGTCGGGTTATATTTCGTTTAGAGACGGCTAACTATAAATGGCAGTAAACCTATAAAGGTTTGTTCCAATTTTATCGAGTTATGTGTTATTTGATGTGCAGTGCAGTCATGCATACGATCAAGACACGACGTACGCAGCCACCGATCAAAGTGACCCTTGAAAGCAGATAAAAGCAGTTATTAAAGACTCAGCCACTGTTCTTTTTAACACAATATAGTAACTTACCAATATGCTGCATCTTTGAACAAAATTTTAATTAACGTGCAACATTACAAGTATGCGAAAAGTGTACATGGACTCAGTTCATGTGCTCGCCGAGCAGCAAACTGCCGGTGAAGGCTTACAAACGACTAATGAACAAAGTTAAGGATGCAATTAAAGACATACGGCACAAATGTAACTTAAAAGAGGGCCCAACAATATATTTTTTTGTCTGAATGTGCTTCGGAATCAATATTATGTATTTAAGTGCGTTCCAATCATGTGCTTCGTTTAAGTTTTAAATCTGCAAGCCGCACCTTCTCAAATGCTCCTCAAGACATTCTTTGCAATATCTGTGCCCACATCTCGTGAGAACGGGCTGTTTTAACGGCAACTGGCATATCAAACAGTGAAAATCATCATCAACCTCACTTACAAACTCCTCATCATGGCCTGAAGGTAGGCGGTTTCTTGGTGCTTCCGCCATGTTGTAAAATTACCCATGGAGGAATCAAAGCGAAAGCTTTGAGGTCAAATTTACGTAAATGACTTTGCATTGATTATCGATTTACCCAAGAACGTATGTGACCAAAATTGTACTGAATCGGAGTTTTGCAACAGCGAACTTCATAAAACACATACAGATGATATATGTATAGAATTTTGCAATTTGTACAAAACCTGTCATAGGGATGGTAAAAGGCAAATTTAATACTTCACTGTTAAGAGAAAGAAGAATAGGCCATTTCCAAATTACCTCAGGCCTCTTTTTCAAAGCGAGCCGTGCTTATCCTTTCATATGCACAGCAATTTTCATTCACATGAAAACGAGTTCAATTTGCGTGTGAATGAAAGTTATTTTGCATATGAAAGGATGAGCACCTAGACTCGCTTTGAAAAAGAGGGCTTAGGTAATTTGGAAATGGCCTATTAAGCAGGTTGTGGAAATTTACATAGATAAATGATATTTCGACTACCCGATGCGACTGAGTCGCTCAAATAGTATGTTATTTCAAACAACTTCTCAGAACGCAAAAATAACTCCAATCTTCTCACATTACGCTTGGGCCAGGTGGAAGAGAGTAAATAAGTAGTCTCAAACGGATAAAATTCCTCAATCTTACCTAGTGTTGTCTTCTGCCTTGCGACGAAGTTTCACTGAGCGCGATTTGAGTAGTATAACATTATCTGACCTAACAGTGTAGTGACTGAGGAGATGAGAAAGAGAGCAAAGTATCCAGCTTGGTGATCAAACCTGCTTCGAAATTTCTCAAAGCCACACCCATCGTCCAAATCAATCATAGACCTTTCCAAGTTTTTCTTATTTAATGAATCGTTGCTGTAAAGCTAATGCTAATATTTTTTCTGCCACTAGATATTCATGCTAATCAATCTATCTAAACCTCACCCTTTTATTGAAAGGCCAGGGTAATCTGTCACTACATTCGCCTAAAAATATTGAGCTGAAAATATAACGGAAGATGAACGTCTCCTTCGGATTCATAACCATTTGGATAAATTGTAATCTTAATTTGCAGCCATGGTGGTAAAGTAAAGAACTACAATGTATATATTGTGGTTTGTTTAACACTTTCAGTTGTTCTATCAACAACTGAAGGCGCCCACTCAGTATCTTCCTTGTCTAACCCTTGGGAACTGCAACAATCCATTTTCAAGCTTTCTGTTAGTAATTCCTCTCCGAGAGTGTTCTTTAATTTCACACAAGCCACGTCCAGATGGAATCTCACTGCACATTGAAATGAGACTCGACGTCTTCGTGCCGAATCTGTAGAATGACTCTGAAAACAGTACTTGTTTTACTAGTTCAGATAGTTTGGACAAGGAGTTGCTGAAAAAAAGTCAAAAACTGGAAGGCTGCGTTAGTGGGACAGTGTATTCAGTGTTGGTAAATTGACCACCGCAAAGCGATTCAATGGGTATAAAATGTTTCGTCGAAGCCGTGGAATGCAGTACTGGGTTGTAAGTGGTTGTAAGCTGGTGTCCTGTGTTCCAGTAACCTTGCTACTTTGTGGCAGATTTATCGGACGCGGCCTTATGGTCCTGTTCTCGTTATTCCTACGCCAGTTCAGAAATGAGGGAATACGCGGAATAAAAATATAGCACAAGCTAGATAGCCTGTGCCCAGCTTCTGGACGATACATTCTGAGCCAGGTCACAAAACATTCTGTCTTCTATCGGCAGGTGAAATAATGGAACGGTATTGGCACATGAACGGAACACAGTTCAGTCCATCCCGAAAAGGGCATAGGTCACGAAAGAATGAAGAATACGAATACTGTTCTATTCCCAGAATTCCTACGCCGCAATAGCGTCGAAAGAATGTACCCTCATAACACCTAGTCTTTCATTACTATGGATGAATAATAAGTTGATCTGTAAAGTGTTCCCTTGATTTTTCTCACAGACCACCGATATTTAGCTCTCCATCCGGCCCTTCGAACCCCTGCCACGCAGGCTAATATGGAACAAAGTAAAATGAATGAGACTTGGGTAGCGAAGGCAGTCGCCACCTCGAGGGTCTTTAATCCGCACTATACATAAACTTGTGAACAATGACTTATTTTTATTTCAACTGATCAGTCTCCAACATGAACCAAGAAATAATTAGAATGTAACCTCAAGTTAACGCACACTGTAAACTCTATGGAAACATTGTTTCTTAAAGAAAATACAGGATACATAAAATATCAACATTAACACGACATTGCACAATATATCAGAATGGAATTCAAATCTTATCACATACGTGAAATGGAAGCAAATCTGAGGGTCCAATAAACAGCAAATTATATGACGAAAGAAACTCAATAAATTTAACCACTGCGTGTCACCTACAATTTCGTAACTTTAAGGATCATCTTTCAACACAACCTTCCATTCTTCACTTGGGAAAGAAAAAGTGTCAACAAGGTGTGAAACAGCAACAAACTGAAAGCCAAATATACTTGACTTAGTTAACGCAACAAAAATTTACGACTCCTTTGCTTAAGAGGGAATTGAAATAACCTCACTCATAGCCAAACTTGTCCTCGGAAACAGTGCTATTTAATGTTTATCTATTTTACTGTGTGCAAATTCCTAGCATTAGTCCCTCGTATAGTGGCAATTTTGAGCACTTGCAAAAGTTCAGCTCTAATAAATGCGCTTAGGACTAATTGCCCCTCTCCCTAAGTACTAGGCTACACTGTACTTTGAGAAAAAGAGTATCATCTCTAATATAATGTCGTTTCCATAATTCTTGGTGAGAAATAAACTCGGAAAAACCCCAACCAGTGTTACACTCTTTCCTGGGCCGTGAAAATACTTCACGCTGTCCAGGGTCGGGCACTGCTTCCCTCAGTATATTTTCAGCATGATCTGCATTATCCTGCTGATCAATTAAAGTAAATATCACTTTGTGTCCAAACGGCCAGGGTAATAAAGCATCATATTTCCCTTTCCATATCTGAAAATACACAGAGAGATGAGTATTCTTTCCCTTCTGATCACCATTTGGGTACAAAGTCGCACTTAACTTGTACCCTACACTCCCTGTGAAAAAGAACCCGCTTTCTAATTTCGTATGTTTTCCTCTCTTTGCAAGCCTTAGCATCTCATTAAATTCGGTGATCTTCCATACATAGGACTGTGGTTCTTCCTTCAATTTTAAGATCTCTTTATCTAGTTTTGTACTTAGGGCTGTTGTCAACTCTCGCTGCACACTCCACGTTGTCTGAAGTTGTTTTTCCAGAGCATCAACTTTGGCTTCAAGTTTTCGCATATTTTCGTTGTACTTTTCTTCATTCTTGTTCATCTTGACACAAGCTAAGTCAAGATGCCACCAAGCTGCGGACTCCAAATGCGAGTCTAATTCCAATCTCTGTATCTAAGAGGAGAGCAGCACGGATCCGTTCAATTATTAGAATAAAAAATACAGAATTTGTTCTTGATTTTAAACATATTCGAGGGTATTCTGTGGTTAAAAGGTCGAGACAGCAGAAAGCAAATCGTGATTTTTAAGAAAATAACGACATTTTTAATTTTAAAAGACATGTTTCGATGTTGCCAACATCATCGTCAGTTACACAATATTTGAAAAAACGTTGGACTTTATGACAACTAGGTAAAACATACATAATTAATTAAGATTAAGTGACAAAAATATTTGAGTGAGTTGCAAAGTGAAAGAACATTAAGCCTAAAGCGCAAGTGTCAGGTTGACGTGATGAACTTGTTGGTTTAAATTAGGCTTTTCCCAATTTATAAGCATAGCCTCCTTAAGTTTGAGTTGAAATTTAGTATGGGCGGAATCAAGAATTTCGAAACAATCTGTAGAGCAAGATTGACGGCAACGTTCTGAACTTAGTAAGTGTTTGAAAATGTATTCTGTAGTTGGGATGAACATCACCTTTTGGCGTTTAAATCCAAGCTCTCTATCAACTAACTCTACTTTGGTATACACACTGGTAAATGCGCCCTGTTTTGTTCACAGAAATGCCAGCGGTTCGAACGTACATGGAGTAAATATTTTGCATCTTTTAAGACGGAAAGCTACGATTTAATGTAAAAACTGAATATCTACGCAATTTCTTGACAGATTTGATACAGCGGTGGCATGTTTTAAACAAGCCCAAGGAAGCCATCATCTCATTAGAAAACATTCTCGTCCCCAGAATGTCTGCGGCCTGCGGCAGAGCTCGATTTCTGCCGCAGGCCACAAGGATCGTGAGCTCTGGGGACGAGAGTGATTAGAAAATAACTCCACGCACATGAATAGCCAGCGCCTTGCCCGATCCGCTGTTTTCAAACTAAACGTTTCTTTCTTTTCAAACGTTTCGCCGCCAGGAAAAAACTGGCCAAAAATACAGGGCAATGTTTTCTATCAAATCAAAGGCCACATGCAAAAACCCCCCTGATTTGAACGAAACAAAAAACAGCCAAAATTTAACTAGACGTTTTTGCCCGGAGCCCTTCAATTGCTCAGTCACAAGATCAGATCTCTCAACTTGCAAAACCAATGATGCTTGAAGCAATGAGCTGTCATTGTTGTTTCTTGTTACCAATCTGGTGCTTAAAACGGTTGTGACACTCAACGGATTACAGTTACGTGATATTGGAAAAGGAAGTGGTTTAATCAATCTGGTTCTTGAGATACAAATCCTCACCTTCACATCACAGCCCATGTGGTGGAATGGGCAGGGAATCACTGCATGTGGACAGTCCTTAACAATGTGATCAGATAACTGAAACAAATTAAATAGCACAGCATCAAACTAATTATTAACCTAGTACTTTGATTTCTTGAGTAATATTTTCAGTCATTTTCCAATGCCAAAAGTTTCAGTTTTAGATTGAAACTATCACAAGTTATAATACAAATGACAATTTACAAAATGCAACCTATACGTACAACATAAAAACAACGAAAATTTGACAAAAAATGAAGATATATCAAATAAAAGGTGAAGTACTTTTTGAAATGGTGAGAGCAATATAAATGATTGTTTTCTTCTCTAAGCCAAAGGTTTTTTTAGACAGTTGGTTATTTTTCTTCAGTTCGTCATTTTTAGACAAGGAAAAGAAACGGAGACAGGTTTGCAGATAAAATATGACACCGAAAGAAACATAAAATTTAATGTAAACCTTAAAAGATGTGTTTTTAGAAAACCATATTTTACCTCACCTTTTCTTGCTGCATGTTTGCACCACATTCGTTACATTTCACTAGCAACAACTTACACTCCTTACCATGTTGCTGGACATAGAAAAAGGAAATATTGACTATGAGAATCAATTTCTCCAATAGAATACCAGTTCTTTGAACTTAAGATGCAAATTGGGAGGCAAGAGATTTAACTGATCAAACTTAAAGTCAAATGTGTTTTGCTTTTTTACTATTTGTCTCTGGTTCTTTTTTATGACATTCCAGTTTGGTTAGGGTTTTAATGTAAGTAAGTAATTTCAATACAGATGGAAACATGCAGCCATTTCATTAGGCAAATCAATCATCTTTATTCAATGAGGGTCACAATACCATAACAGTCATTACAGTTGACAAACTGAATTCTGGATCTAATATTATTTGAGGTTGGAAATGTTGGTTTTTTTAGGAAAGGGGTCAAACTATAGTGTCTATAGAAAAATATGATCGAAGCAAGGACAAGAACCAACAACAAACTCAACGCTCATATCATTATGCTGTCTGAGTATCAAATCTAGCTCACAGTGGTGAGAGGGCAGTGCTCTGAATTCCCTGCTCCCTGTTAAAGAACTTAATTCATAAATAGTTATTATACTGTACAATGCTTTAACAGGTTGCTTCTTGTTACCTCCATTTGACATTCTGGATAAAACTCATGACAGTAATCACACTTCACAGCCCTCCACTGGCATTTCATCGTCACATGTTCTTCAAGGTCTTTCTTTGCCATTCTCATCTCACAGTTTTCATTGGTACAGCAAACAGATTTGAACATGCAAGATTCCAAGTGACTCTGTTGAACAAACAGAAGGCAAATACAATAATTACCACCAATATCATGGTAATGACAAGGTGCAGTGTAACTGATTGTCCTAAGATGTACATTGAATCAGCCAGGTTTGAAGCTGGTAGCTGCAGAGGTAGATTGTTCTTTGTTGTTGTTGTTACTTAATCTATTATATACATGAAATCTGAAATTTGAAACAGAGGAAGTTTGAGTTTTTGTAACTTTTTTTTAGCTGTTGCAGAATACTGATTTGTATCAGATTAAAGATGGTTTGCTGTGAAATGTTGTTGTGTTGAATGGGTTAGAACCTAATTGAGTCAAGATGAATATCTGGACTATTAACTACTCATTCTCTTCAAGCACTAGTCTCAATATTACAATTAAACTTTAAAGTTGGGTGAGGTTGGGAGAGCTATGAATGAATCATTAATCATACTAAAGTGTTCTCTGAGGCAATCTTGGAATAATTCCATGGGTACAGTGGATAAAGTTGTTTCCTGTCACATGTTAGGACAAAATTTAGGGAAAATGATTAAATGTAGCAGCACCTCTTTGTTTCTCAGCTCACCAGACCAGTTACATCCCTCACTCGAACAATAAATTTCTAGCGAAAAAATCTTCCTCTCCGTGGCTTTGTCTGGGAACAGATCCTGCAAGGAAAAAAGTAATATTTATAGTTCTTCAACACAGAACAAAACAGCACAACTATACTTAACTAATCCACAGAGTACAATTTAAAGGGATTTTTCTTCATTTTTCAATGGGGACAAAGGGATCATGTATCTTATGGGGGGCCTCGGTCGATATACATCGGTCGATACTCGATCGAGTATCGGTCGATTCTCGATCGAGTATAGGTCGCCATATCGGTCGAGTGTCGACCGATGTATCGACCGATAGTCCACTCAATAATACTCATGGTGTCGGTCGACATATCGACCGCGATACTGTCAGTGGTATATCGGTCAACTATCGGTTTTATATCGGTCGACTGTCGGTCAAGTCTCGGTAGATACTCTACCGAGTATCGATCGATACTCGATCAATATCTTGCTAGCTTCAACGTCCAGTAGGGAACGTCAGTTAACAAATATTTAAATGCTTTTAATAAAACGCATTGGTAGCGTTTTGTCGCCATCCAATGCATCATTCTCGGACTAGTGCCAGTGCCATTTGCTCTTTCTAGTTCTCTACATACTCGGTGGAGTAACGGCTGAGTATGGACTAACATAACAGACCACTCAATGGCGATTGTTTTTTTAACCCTTTAGAATTAATTGATATACATTTCACCAGTTTAATTAAAGTAGGTAAAATATTGAGTTAGGTAAAAAAATTTCTGAAGTAACTCGTATTTTTGCCGGTACTTTAACGTTTACTTTTCATAGAAAATAAAACGTTTTCAACAACAACAATAACAGCAAGCGTTAGGCAAAAGCTAGGCAAAAGTGAGTTTCTTGATGGTAAAAATAAAGCTACATAGGTTATGATGAGAAGATATTGCAGAGGCGGATCCAGGCGAGGGGTTGAGGGGGTTGCAACCCCCTCTTTGAACAGTATTGCTATTTATTTAACTTTTCATAAAAATAATACGATAAATTGTTTAATACGTAGTCGTTTCACTTCTACCAATTGCCACTGATTGTCAAGTTACCTTGTAGAAGGTAAAATCCGGATAATTTTCCGGGGGGACATGGCCCCGTATCCGACAAACCCCCTTTCAGTCACACCACATCATACATCAAGCGCGCGCGCGCGTTAAGAAAGAAATACTAGGGAGTATAGGGCTTGTTACCTCGTGCATTAACGTCACCTGCAGGTCACTCTCTGCGATGTCCTGTAAGATTCTTAAAAAGCAGCCATTTGGATGTGGTTCTCCATACCAACGTCTCCACATGAATTCCTGCAAATATTCTTGTAGGAAATTGCTATTAGTATTTCCCTTCATTTTTTTAAACTTTTTTTTTTTCTGCACTCCAGTTGCTTTCTGCATGCTGTGTATGAACACCAGTTGCTGGATCCACAAAATTAACAGAGTGGTTTACAGTTTCGTGATGTAAACCCAGGTTCCTCTGAATTCTATTATAGGCAGCCCATTGATCAGTGTGAAGCACTAGAGCATTCATCTACCGGTCGCGTCTCGGTCGAGTATCGGTGAAGTATCGGTGAACCGCCAAGTATTTCGACCGATAGGATTATCGGTCGATACATCGGTCGATACTCGACCGATATGTCGACCTATACTCGATCGAGTATCGACCGATGTATCGACCGATATATCGACCGAAGTATCGGTCGATATATCGGTCGAGTCCCCCCATAAGATACATGATCCGGACAAAGTACCAAAGATTTTTTTCACAAAGTATCCATCTATCAAAATTTGTTATGGGTATTGAAGCTTTACACAGAAATCAACAAAATTTGTTCATACATAACTTACCCTCTCATGGACAAGATCTTCTCTGTCTACTGGACAAGGATAAGGCTGATTTTGGCCATTGAGCTGTCTGCACAAAAACAAAACAAACAGTTGTACTAAGGGTTGTACTAAGGGATGCAAAGACAAGTGTTATTGTGAATGAGCCTAGTTTTTCCTGATTTGTACCTTATTAAAAACTAACAGTATGTATTTTTGAGCTCATAGTTTCCTGAGAGTGACTCACCTTAGGTTGCTGTTGACTAATTGATGCATCTGAGAATGCATGATTTGTGAAAAAAAGTTCACGGGGCCATCGTCGTCATCATCATCATCATCGCATTATACATGTATCCTTATTCATGTTGCATGATGCATCTCATAGGGTATGTCTTTACCTACAGCTGCTTCCCTTACCGGCTTGAGAGTCTCGGTGATCTCAAGAGGACTCAAGTGCTACATGTAATGCCGGGAGCTTGTTATATTCTGGATTTGAACAGAAGCCACTGGACTTGGGAATTTTGGACCAGCAAATCTCCAGAAGTACTAATGCCTCGGGGAGGGCGGGAGTGAGTTTCCCGGGAGGTTGAAGGAACGAATTCATTCCAAAACATGATTTTATTTACAACAGTATAACAGCAAATTGACCCAGAAGTAAAATATCTTCTGACTCCCCAGGGATACAAACTGCAGATGTTAAGGATTTGTACACACTACAGACATCACACGATGGTTTAAGTCCCGCTATTTAAGTATTGGTTTTGAAAATCCTAGAGCTAAAACCTTTCTCATCTTTCCTACAAGTCCGACAAGAGTAGGTAGCTTGGTTGAAAGACCAGAATGTTTCCATGAATAAACTATATTAGGAATGCTCACCTTGTAAAACACTGTTCAAGGCACTTTCTACAGAACCTGTGACCACATCTCGTAAGAAGCGGCTCTCGTAATACCAGACGACAAATTGAACATTGAAAATCTTCATCAACGTCGCTCACAAAGTTTTCATCGAATCCGACAGTCAAACAAAGAGACTCGCGATGTGCCATGTTGACGGTTCTGTGGTCAAACGTCTCGCCCTTGGGGAATTTATATTTGGATTATTATTTTTTGAAGTTATATCGAAAGGAGCACTCTTCAGGATGTCTTTCACTATGCCTCCGAAACAGGAATACACTTGAGGAATACGCCGAAGAGGCGGTATTCCTGCTCTTTTAGGACCGATTCTGTTTTAGGAATAAATTGCCCCCAAAAAACTGTTTTGGCGCGAAAATTGTGCGCCACCCGCCAACACCGTGACGCAGGCGCCGGAGTTTACTATAAAACGTTCTCTGCCGACTATTACAATGTTTTAACAGCGAATAACTAATGTACAAATTAATAAAATTATTGCTTTCAAGATACTGATTCCTTTGTTTTCATTTTTGATTTTCGATCAAACGATGCTGCATCACGCAGGCCCGCCCAGAGGGAGTAGTGGGATACCAATATACCCGCTATTCCCCGCCCCCCCCTCAAGATACCAATATACCTGAAAATCATGATACTTTTAAAATACCTAAATTATTTTGAAACGATACTAAATACCTGAAAATGAATAAGTAAAATCTTAATCTGAATACCTAAAATACAGGAAAAACTTAATACTTAATACCCGAATTTTGACCAAAAAATACCATATACCTGAATGCGGCCCGGGATACCGTATACCCAAAACCCCTGGCCAAGCTCGATCACGAGACGAGCGCAAGACTTAAAAGACCCTGGCAAACGAGGACAGACGTTACAGAACGCTTTTGTTACAGTTAGAATAGAAAAGAGTTTTAGCATATCAGATGGCTGGTTATAAGGATAACTTTTTGGCTACGTTGGACGATGATTTTAAATGTCCCATTTGTAATTTACCGCTTCGAGAACCCGTGCAAACCAGATGCGGGCACAGATTTTGTCGTGAATGTTTAGAGGAAACTACCAGAAGGTACGAAATCCTTATCACTCAAGTATGTTAAGGCTCGCTGGCTTAGTAAAACCAAAAGTTGTATTCTGAGGGAAAGCATTTTATTAAAAAAGAAATTAATACGACGGCAACGAGAACGCCAGAAAACAATAGGATTAATGAGCCAAGACAATACTCTGCACGTGCGGGAATAATCGTGAAAGAGTTACAAAAACGAGAAGTTATAGTTTGAAATGACGTTCTCGTTGATATTTTATGTATTCCTTGTCTCGTGAACCCTATATTAAAGGGGTTTTTGATCCTGTTTTTGAGTGATATGTTTTATGTATTCCCATTTAATCCTTGTCTCATGACCCCCTATATTTAAGAGCTTTTTGATCCTGTTCTGGAGTGATCTATGTGTTTTATGGAGAAAGTCAAAGGAAGCAGGTCATGTGGCATAACAAAAGGTAGTGATGTGACCCATATTGTAGCCAGCTGTGGGACAATCATAAATTAAGAGGGGAGTGGGGTCAGTTTCTCCTCTCATTTTCTCCATCCATCAATCATCTGCCATCTGTAGATGTTGTGGTTCAATTTTACCCTCAGTACAAATTGGTGTTTTCCTTTGTTCTATGTTCATTATCATATATTACCATAACAAAGGAAAGTGCTAATTTGTACCAACAGTAAAATTTAACCACAATATACCCATGTACTTCGCAGTTGGTGAGAGAGGAAACCTGGCAAATGTGATCTCTCAGGTTTCAACAATAAGTATTGTCTGTGGAAAGATTTCCGCACATTCATGCATCACTGTCATACTAACCCTGTTCCAAAAACGAGAAGAGTTTGAGTCACAACGTGTATACATAATTAATGTATAGAGCTGTGTGGAAATCTTCCCTTGTCTTTTATTGTTCTCAGAGTCATGAAATATACTTTGGGGGACCAACCAGAGGACAAGGATTTCTACACAATCACTTGCCCTGTGGACAGTGTTAATTTAGATCAAGACAGAGTGAGTAGACAAACTTGCACTCATCATAATATTCTACTGTACAGCCTCAGATTCATAAGTTGTAATAGAAAGAGTTTATTTAAGCAAAAGGGATATTATATCAATTCTATTTTGCATGTGGATGATGGATTTGGCACAGATTTCATCCAACAGTTAAGGGCAGGACTGTCAGTAATTTTTAAAGTATATAGGGATATATAACAAGAAGCTGGGGATTTGAGCTGTGATAATTTGCTGTATTTTGAATGAAAGTAGCTAGGGATATAAGTCAAAATGTCCAGAGAAACTCCTCTGCTTCTGGCCCTTAATAACAGCCCTGTACTGGGATTCAAGAACTACTGAGAATGATGACTTATACAGAGCTGTTAACTAATTTTTGAAGTAGGTGGGGATATTCCAAAAATAGCCGGGGATTTGAGTTGCTGTAGTGAAGTCAACATGCTGGTTTTTTATCAAAGTAACCGGGGATTTACCTCAAAACACGAGGAGAAAATCCCCGGCCCCCAGCCCTTAATAACAGCCCTGCTTATAGAGTCAAACTTTGGTCAGTTGTTGTCTGTTTGTATTTTTTAAGGACGTTTTCCCTGACAAAGCAACAGAAAGGAAGATCCTCTCACTTGCTATTCAGTGTCCAAGTGAAGGTTGTGAATGGACTGGAGCACTCGGCAAGAAAGAGGTTGGTGTACAAACTAAACACGACTGACAGTAAAGCATTTTGAAGGTAATGGTGTTCTAACTTGTTTCAGTTGTTTGATGCCTTTGTAGCATAGTCTCCACTTGGTGTGAATATTTGGTTTTGTTCTTTTGTTTTGCTATTTTGTAGCTGCTTAGATGGCAGGGCTGTGCTCTAGCGGCGCCCGGTCGCCCCTAGCGACTTACTTTTGCCATCGGGCGACCAGGAAATATTAGTTTTTCCACCAAACTCATATGCTGGGCGCCCTAGATTTCAAGGGTTTAGAGGTTTGGGCGCCCAACTACTTTTCTTAGAGCACAGCCTTGAATGGTCTTAGTTCTGTGACTTATGTTTGTAATAGACAAGTCCTTGGTAATTTATTTCATTTTTATATAATTTACAGGCCTGAAACTTTTGCGAGGCATTGTTGAAGAAGGTGTGAATTACATTTAAGTGTTTTGGCCACCAGGTACACATGGAATCGTGTCTATCACTGATCATTTCTTGTACCAATGAAAACTGTGAAGAGACCATGGTACGAAAAGATTTGAATGAACATGCAACTGCTACATGCCAGTGGAGGATGGTTATCTGTTTCTACTGCAGTGAACCACACCCTAAATGCCAGGAAAGGGTAATTTCTATGTAGAATTGCTTGATATTCCTGTTATTCTTTGCTTTGGTCTACAAACATCCCCAAAGGTTGGATTGTAAACTTTCTACCCCAATCAGCTTATGCACTAGATGGCAGAATTCTTTACTTATGATTTTTTCATACAAGAGGCCCAATGTGTTCCAATTTATACTTAGAAAAGATTCACAAACATTATTTCCTGTGTAGAAATCTCTGTTGCATGTTCACGCTTGCACTTTCATATCTCCTGTATAACCTCCTGTCCTGGAGCTTTTAAAATTACCACTGGAATCCATAGTTTTAACAGCTTTCTTTCAGTTTAATTGTGTACCAGAGGATAGTCAGAGGTGTAATAATCCAAAATATATATTTCAGGCAAATTGGAATCACTATGTAGCTCTGCTTTTGTATACATTGTCCTTATAAGCCTGGTGGTTTCCTGAGGTCTCCTCGCCACTAATGTATTCTGTCCAGCTGTATTTGAAGGAAAATATATAATGGGTGGAATCCACTATTTGTTCTAGGAACATATTGACAAGTGTGAGAAGTACCTTGTGAAATGCCCAGCAGGATGTGGTTTAGAGACTATGCGGGAAATGGTATGATGTTAAAAACAAGGGGAGGGGGAAAGTTAAGTCTGGTATAAGGTCAGACCCAACCTGAGAACTTACAATGCAAATGCATTGTACAACACAGTCATATGCTAATTGGCCCTATGCTGCTAATGGAGCATTCAAGAGTGGCTGAAAGTTACCTTTGAACTCCGTTTTGAATACTAACAAAGTGATTTTTTGTTTCTTTTCATCATATTTCAGCCTCTTTTTTTCCGGAAGAAGGAACAAAAACAAGTACTATGTACTGAGTACTCTTACACCCGTGATTTGAATCAAATGCCTTGATATTTCTTGAGGTTCTTTTTGTGTCTTATACAGATTAAAGATCACAACGAAAATGAATGTCCGCTAGTCACACTTTTGTGTCCCTACGCTCTAATGGGCTGTGATGCAAAGGTATTTTCAGTGTGTTTTCAAACTGCCTTGTGGTGCATTCTTCATTTGCTATAATTGAATTCATTGTTCAAGACAATTTGTAATTAATGCATGTTTAAAATGAAAACTTTGTTAATCAATAACATTGCTGAATGTGTAGCTTGCAAAATTATTGGACCTCTTATTGATCCAGGTGTTTTTTTGAATGCAAAAGAAGTACATCACCCTAAAATAGGTGGCATCCTCTCTTGTACAGCTTTCAGATGTCTGTCTCAAGTAGGGAGATGAACAACGTCTTTCCCTGGGTCTCTCTCTCTTCTTTCCATCCCCTGGGGACAAGGTTGGAAGTGGCCGACACCCTCCCTTGTTGGGTACTTGTGATGCCAAGCCAGGGTGCCCACTTACTTTTGCATCCAACGAGCAGGGATATTTCTATTTCTACTTCTAGTCTATTGACTGATAAAGCAGAATCGCCGCATCACATTAGTTTCACGTAAAAATAACATTGTGATAGACATTAAATAACATTATTGTACAAAAATCTCCAACTTTTGTTTTTCAGATTCCAAGAAATCAGATAGAAAAGCACCTTCAATCATCTTACAGACTTCATCTCGACTTGGCTTGTTTGAAGTTGCATAACACGCAAGAGGAGTTCAGAGAAAGAACAAGAAAAGTCGAGGAAAAAATAGAGTCATTCTGTAGGAAAGAAGATGAGAGGATATCTCGCTTGGAGCAACAGGTCATGGAGATGAAGAAAGTAAATGATTTTCTTGTCGAAAAGGTGGCTTCTCAAGCCAAAGAGATCATCAGTTTAAACGAGAAGCCGCCTCAACTGTGTTGGAAGATAAACGGCATCGGAAAAATTTTGAGTCAAGCGTGTGCCAAAGGTGGCAAACAAACAGTTCTAGAAAGCATGCCTTTTTACTCAACCCAATATGGTTATAAATTGAAATTGTCTGTTTATCCCGAGGGTGATAAGACCCATAAGAATACTTATCTTTCAGTATTCTTGGTATTAATTGAAGGTGAATTCGATGCCGTATTGCCTTGGCCTTTTCACCAGAAAATATCCTTCACGCTTGTTGATCAGCAAGAAGAATCACAGGAAAAGAAAGATATTGTTATGGAGTTCACCACCGACCCCTCCCTAGAGAGCTGCGCAAAGCCAACAAAGGTGGAGAAGCCTGGTTTGGGAATCACCAGGTTTATATCCCACAAGAATCTTAAGACACGGCACTACATTCATAACGATTCGTTGTTCCTTCAAGTAGCAATACGTTCTCCAAAGTAATGGTCTCGGTATCTGCAGGCTCGAACAGGGTTTACTGAAAGGTATACTGTCCCACTGTACCAGTGTTTTCTGAAAACTCTGGTCTGTTCCTTGAAATCAACATTATTAGTAATAGCATACAACTTGGGGTTCGGGAAAGGGACACAATATTTCCCGTTGCGTCGAATTTAAGTCAAGCACCAGAAAAAGGCAGAAATCGATGACAGCAAGTGATACACTCAATATAATTTTTCACGTTGTTATTATAAGATACTTTTGTGCTGGTATGTAGATTCGTTGGTATGCAGGTTGCGTAATTCTGCTAAGAAGTTGATATTTAAAGTGCCTATAACCCCAAAATATTTTTTTCGCTGAAATGCATCTTTGCACCTGTTTGAAACAAATTGCAGCATTTTTTCCCTTTTTTCACTGAATCTTGACTTTTTATAGGCTTTAACTCTTTGTAAACATGCATGCAAATCAGTTTGTGACGTCAGATGAGGGATAGACCCACTCCCCTTCTGACTCGGTCATGAATCAGATGATGCTCTGTTTTAAAGCCTATAAAAGTCAAGATTTGGAGAAAAAAGGACAAAAAGTGCCGCAACTATTTTGGGGTTATAGGCACTTTAAGGAGTTTGTCTGTTAGGAGTTGTCACTTCGACGGCGTCTCCGCTTTTGATCAGTTGGAAATTTTGAGTTAGTAAATTTCCGTGTTTTTGGTGGGCAATCTATGTCTGATGAATAAACGAGATGCCCCCTCCTATATGACTGGTGTTTTCTTACTTATACTAAGTTAGAAATTATTTTGTTTTCGTTTCACTGGAGTGATTAGACAACAAACACAAATAGTAGGTGGTAAAAGTGGAATAAACTGCAAGTTGAAATATATTGCACGTCTCTTGATGTTAAACATAACCGCGCCTGCCAAGCAACTCAGTTTTTACTTCGCTAGCGAGTGGGAAAAATTACACCTTGTGAAGCAGTCCCAGCTCTGGCGATATGTCAGCTAAAACTGGAATAAATAACATTCTCACGGTTCAAGAGATTCAAAGAGTTAATTTTGTTTCACACTGAGTACCGGATTGTCGCGTTACTGTACCTAAGAATTTCTGACCGTCTGCTTGGAACGAAGCCCGGCTTGAGGGATTTCACTAGCGTAACATGTTTGGCTCTATTCATGTAAATAACTAAGATTGGATGAAATCAAACTAAACTATTTTATCTAAATTGATTATTAGCTAGGTCTGTCTATTGCTTTGTCTACCAGCAATGGTAGCAGCCATTTTATCGACACGCACGAACCCACTCTCTGTCCCCCTAAACCTAACTTTGTCATGTGTCACGGTTTACTTCTTTTTAACAAACAACATTTACTCCTTTTTTGAAGCAATACTAACTTTAGTGTGAGATACCAGACATTGTCCTTTGTTCTTACGTTACTTTAGCAGCCCGTCGAGCCATGTTGCAGGACATATCAGGTGCGGATCCAGGATTTTTTAATGGGGGGTGGCTGATACAGTCGGCCACCAAACTGTGCTATATTTTTGGGGACCCATGCATGTATTTCCTTTTCTTCACGTATTAGATTTTTATGGTGGGCTTCTCCGAAGGGGGGTGGCTCACCACCCAATCCACCCCCTGGATCCGCCCCTGCATATACTAACGGCGGAAAACCGTTTAAGCATTCTCTGTAGTTGATTACCCAAGCCCTAATGCGTGTTATTTTGCCCGAGCGAAGGTAAGAGCACTTACCAACCAAACTACGCTGCTAAAAATGCGCTTAATTCCGATTCTTGATTTTAAGTTAATTTTGGAGTCCTGGTCCATAAAAATTCCAGAATAATTTGGACATTCTTCTGTTTGCATTGATAAATATCAAGTCTGCCCTTACACTCGAAAAGATCTCACGGTTGCAGTAGCAGATTACAGCGTCACGTTATTCTGCTCAAGCTCTGATAAATAGCTATTTTTCATCAACTGCTGGGCTCGAAAGTACATACAGAGGTACTTTGGAGAATATAAGCTGTTATTATGCTGTTTTCTGCGAATCGAACTTCTGAGTCTGTAGAAGGAACCTATTTCGTGAGATCACCATTTTCCAGTTGTTCAAAGGACGATTAAACTAATCCCGGGTTAGTGTGAACTTTGATATCAGCTTGACTACTGTTTCAGTAAAGATGTTTGCACAATATTTTCGCTAAAACGCAACTTTACCTTTTGCGTAACATTTCCGTGTAAAAGCATCAAGCAGGAACTAGATGAGAACTTCGCTAAACTCTAGCTCTCAGTCGTGCATTAGTGATGATCGGCTTTCGAACAACCGGGACCAGAATTTTAATTTTATTACATCCCTTTTGAAATCACTGGTAATTATTGAAATCTGATTGGTTCTAAAAAGTGCAATTTATTCCCAAATTGCACTATTTTTGCTCTAAATCGCATAAAAATTCAAAACCGGGTTTACTGAAATGCATATTTAATAAATATCAATATTGACAAAAAACTGTGATTCCAAAATGGGTGTAATAAAGTGGTAATTGAAGTTCGTGTCGTGCAATTTTGGTTTGAAATCATACTTGTGATTTTGAAATCACGCGTATGATTTCAGGAACCAAATTGCACTCGACTCAGTTCAATTACCATTATTAATTAGAATCTTACAGCAGTTAGAGAATTAAGGTGATGGCAAACCAACATCAACTTGAATAAATAAAGTATCATCGACAATAAAACGCCGAGTCTTTAACTTGTCATGCGGCACAAATCTTGCATAACCACGCCCAGGGTTTTCATCTGATACCGGCCTCGCAAAGTTCTCCAGTTTAGTGTTCGCTCTAAAGTGCATCACAATGTTCTCACGTTGCTGTAAAATGTCTTGCTGGTCAATAAGCGTAAATGTCACCTTCTGGTGAAAAGGCCACGTTAACATACCATCGTAGTCACCTTTCATGACGATAACAAACGCAGACAGGTGTGTGTTCTTTCCAGATCCGTCTCCATTCGGATTCACGGAAAGTTTCAATTTGTAACCGAACGGTCCGGTGTAAAATGGCACGCTGTCTAGTTTGTTGGTCTTCCCGAGTTTGCCCTGGCGTAAAAGCTCACTGAATCCAGTTATCTTCCACACAAATGTTGGCGATTCTGTTTTCGTTTTCAATATTTGCTTTTCTTGCGCAGAAACCTTGAGAACAAGGTTGTCGTTTTCTTTCTTGAGGTCATCAATTTCCTTCTTGAGCTTGGTTTTTTCTTGATTAAATTCCTGGTGCAGATGGACGAGTTTTTTGCAAGCTAAACTCAGGTGTACTGTGGTTTGATCGCGGACGTGTCTTTCCAGGTCTCGTCTTTCCACCTTTTGTAAAATAAACTAGGTCAGTGGAC
Source organism: Galaxea fascicularis (assembly GCA_948470475.1). NCBI lineage: Eukaryota > Metazoa > Cnidaria > Anthozoa > Scleractinia > Euphylliidae > Galaxea > Galaxea fascicularis. The sequence goes on along the minus strand of OX419342.1, from coordinate 660,860 downwards.
AAAGAAAAACTAATGGAAAGCGTAGGTTTCCGACTTTGTAGGGAAAAACTTCCATCTCTGTTTTCAAAAAGGGCAATTTTCTCTCTACAAAAAATCACGTTCCGAATTCGGTTTCAGGAAATGCATTCAACTATAGTTGCAATGGTTCAACTTCATAACCAATTTAGATCTTGCTGTTTGAAAACGATTCTGTATTGCACGTCACTTTCATGGGAATAAGCTGATAATACAGATTAACGCTCTATCAGCAATTAAGAAGTTCACTCGCCATTCACAACCATTAATGACATTAAATAATAACATTAATGGAGGAGGTTTGATCGTGCTGGGAAAAAACACTCTGGTTGATGTCGCTTCTTTAACAAGTGCACCACTGTGCAACTAAACGGAGAGAAAATGTTTTGTTGCCCAAGGTTGCCCAAGACAAGAGAACTTTGTGTACGGTTTCTAACGTTTGGCAGCATGCAATTGCATGTAATGTTATCGTTAAAGGGTGAGATTGATTCAATGCAATGTTTGCATTTGTAGTCGTGGTTTTCGATTCAGTGTCGAGAGTCATTCGCGTTTGCTTGGTTTGTCTTTACGTGGCTCTGTGATTGGTTGATAGAATTCGCGCCAATAAGAGGCAACACCTAAACCAAAAGCAAGTTGGACACGCGCATTTTCCCGCGCTTGGCGCGGGCTGCATGTAATTTCTACAAATCCTGATTGGTTCACTGAGCTGTCTGCGTCTCTTGTGATTAGTCATAATAACTGCTTTAGTTTTGGTTTTACGACACTTATTTGAAAATTACTCTAAATGGCAGGATGACAGCAATTGGCCGTTCCGAAATTCAAAAGGGAACTGGGGCGAGTTTCAAATTTTGAAGTAATCGATAAATTGACACCATCACATGAAAGATAACATTGAAATTGGTCGTTTGACCAAGTTTGACTCTTTTAGGTTGAACAGAGACCATGCTATGGACCTTGAAACATAGCTCAAAATCCATACAAATGTTTCTAATGCTGTGACAGCGTCCCCCAAAACTCGCCCCAGTTCCCTTTTGAATTTCGGAAGGGCCAATACTCGCGTGAAAATCAGAGAAAATAAGATGACAATACCTTGGTGGTGCAGCCAAGCTCCTGATACGGACACGCGAGAGGTGTCAGAAGACACTCGGTTTCTAAATGATTAGGCATCTGATAAAACAAAATGAAGGGAATGTAGTTAGAGCCTCTTAAATGAGCTAAGTTACATGTCATGTCACACTTCGCAAAACTTTCTTCAAAGCAAAGGTACTATATGAGACGCTGTAGAAGCACTAACATCAGTTAGTGGTTGGTTCAGTGATTTTAAGTCACAAATTTTAGCCTGGATTTGGGAAAAGGACCATTCGAGGCTGTGAAACGTTTTGGAAAAAACGTTAAAACATTTTTCAGGCCGCGGTAAACCGGCCATAAATTGCCCCAATTACAGTTTGAACACAGAAGATTATTTCTGTATGTTGAGGTCCCTGAAGGCAAAAGTTTCACAAACATAGGGTTAACCATGTTTAATCGAAAATTCAGTTAAATCTGTTAGTCTGTGGCGGACAGACCACAACCTAGTACCTTTGAAGGTGCAGTTGAAAGCTGTTACACAGTGAAAAGTGAGCTTAGAGAGATGGGGGGGGGGGGAGGTTCAAAATATTGATACATGAGAGGAGTGGGTGGAGAGAGCAGGAAGGGGCAGAGGGAAACTTATCACAGAGGAAAAGGTCTGTTAATCAGATATCAGATGCTTCTTTTGACATGCTGTTTTCTTTGAGAGATAAAAAACTGAATAAACAATCACACTTATTGACCTGTATTCTTGGAATGATCTGTTCACATCCATTGATACAGTTAAGAGGGAACATAGGGCAACTTTCAGTATGCATCTGAAAAAAAAAATTGAGATTTAAAGATGAATGTGTCATAGGCAAAACATGCTTGGTTGACAGGAGCTGGTGAAAAGATATGAAGTTTAAGAATTATTGGTAACATAAGTTCTCAAGATTTTGTTGACAATTGATTGCTACAGCAAAAAAACACAACAGTGGAGAGGTTTATTGATCAAAGCAGAAACTGCATTAGCTTTACCTGTTCCTGTGATTTTGGATGGCTTTCATTACAGTATGGACAACAAACAATTCTCCAAAGACAAGACGTCTTTAAATGCTCATCAATCAATCCTCTGGGTAGTTTAATAGTGCACTTCTCACTTGGACATTCAACTACTTTTTGAGGACATCTCTTCTCGTGAACCTACAAAAATAGGCACAGAATTTAGAAAAGATTGTCCCATGACCTAGGAATGAAAAATGGGGGATCAACATACAAGTCTGTAAGAAACTGACTAATAATTCCTCAACCACGATTGCAGCCTCAAATAAAACGAAACGCTATATAAAAGAGTTTGTGTGATAAATGCAGGACATACATTATTTGCATTAAAAGGTCTTCTTCAAAGCACAATATATTACTTATGATAACTCTGAACAACAAGTTATCGCACTGATGTGAAGAGCCAACTTATCACCTCTACATCACGAAGTTCTCCTGTCCACTGGCACCCGGCACAAGGACATTTGACCATGTATGACAGAATTCGTCTTTCACTTGCCTTGTCTGGGAAAATGTCCTGAAAAATAGTGTTGATTTTCACAAGTACAAATGGGCTTCTTAACTCCCAGGAAAGATTAAAATGTAACTTTTCCTCACAACCTCAATAATAAAGCAAACAGGTGATGAGAACCAAGCTTTATACAACAGGTTGTATATATTAATAATACCTTGTCTTTGTCAAGCTTTTCTCTGTCACAAGGACATTCTGGGTCTCGTCTCCTGTTCAGTAAGCAAAATTTGAAAAAAACAACAACAACAACAACAACAAAAAACAAGCAATAAAGGCATCTGTGATGCTTATTCATAAGTGTCACAGTCCCAGATACTGTTAGTTCTCCTAAATCTAATTTGTTTAGCCTAGACTTATTGTTGTATTTATTTAGTTTTTTACTTTGTAAAGCATCTTAGAACCTTTGATTAAGGTGCTATATAAATGTATTATTATTGTCATTATTATTAATATCATTTTGCTTTTTTAGAAAATTCATAGATATCGTCTGGGTGGACTGAATAAGAAGGAGGCAATCATCCACTAAAACCTGCTGCTTTACAAGATCATTAATTTGTATGCTTGCTTAAAAAAAACACTTTAAAAATTACATCACCTTCTTCAAACGTTATAGAGACAGTCACGAATTGGAGCAGCTTCCCACGCAGTCGTTTCAAGGGGAGTCGATTCCCCCAAAAACGACTACGTGAGGGGCTAGAATGGAAGCTGCTTCAAAACAGGGAGGCAAGGCTTTGATTTGAAAAGCTTTTAAATAAGCTTCATCATACTTGCTCACACCACAAATATATTTTGTAAACAGCTCTGAGGTGGGCTCCTTAGGTATTTGTCTTATCTCCACTTATGTCACTGACAATTGGTTTCACCGATTCTAAGCTTCCGGTCGGGACAAAAAAGCTTGTAATATTCGAACCTCACCTCCTGAAAGATTCACAGAGGCAGTCATGGCAAAACCGATGCCCACATCTGGTGAGAACAGCTTGTCTAAGTGGCAACTGACATATCTGACAGATGTAATCTTCGTCAATAATGGAAACAAACTCGTAGTCGTACCCTGAAGGAACTTCTCTGCTTGTTCTGTCAGCCATATTGTAAAATCTTTACTCTCGTGCCAGCTCACGCTCGACCGACTGATTGCCTTTCAAGGGCCCGAATTTCAGCCCGGGCTGAAATGTTACTTTACTTTACTTTACGTATTTTTAGGACAAATCAGTCCAGGGGAAAGGTGCGAAACAGGCTATATACAGCCCTTAATGAAGCACCAACCCATGAAACACACTGAAATAGAATAGGTCAGCACTAGGGGTGGTCACAGCCAGGGTTCGTTACGTCCCTAGTGGTTCTTTAACGTCCCACCGAATTAATTGTGGAGAGTTGTGAGACGGGACCTCCGGTTTATCGTCCTTATCCGAGAAGACTAGAAAGTCTAATTATTTGCAGATGTCATTGCAAAGGAAGCACTTTCTCCTCAGTTATTTAAAGACCCTGAGTGTTGGTCCGGCCGGGGATTTGAACCCACGACCTCCCGCACGGTAGTCCGGCGCTCTACCAACTGAGCCAACCGGTCGGCGGTTACATGACGAACTTCAGCTCGGGCTGAAATATTAACTTTTCCTTCCTACTAGCAGCAGCCATCTTGTTTCCTGGAAAACAAAATCACTGCGCATGTCCAAGCTCACTATTCAGCCTGGGCTGAAATTCCGTTTCGATTACATGAGATTTTTTCAGATTTTCTGATATTAAATTGATTACAAAATCTTTGTGATCTGGATGATAATGAAAACATTTCTAAAATTAGGCTGGGAGCAGCCCCTGCAAAAATTTGATGCATCTTAAGTAATATACGCCTTTTATATAAATAACTAATAGGGAGCCAGTTACACTGAAGCAAACATGAGCTGCTTTCTTGTGAAGAGGGAAGACGATTAATTATACGACATGCACGAGCGTGAATATGATCTAAACTATTAAGTAATGATTGGGAACAATTTCCCCACACAGATATTCCATAAGTTATGCTTGGTATAAGTTGACTTAGGTAAGTATGACATTCTCCTCAGCGAACCAATTTTTTTGGAAAAAGAAGCTTTAACAGTGTCTACTTGGGAGTGCCACGAGACTTTATTATTAGTTGTAACACCCAGACAGCTTGTAGAGTTGACAAGCTTCACAAAGCCAGAGCCAAATTGCAAAGGCTGCAAAGGGCCAATAAACTGCTGCTTTGCCAGAATCATAGCTTCAGTTTTTAAAGGGTGAATAGTCAATTTGTTTAGAGAGCTCCACTTAAATATCTGTGACATCATAACATTGAAAGATGAGATAACTTGGTCAATACTTAAACCAATTGTGTAAAGTGTAGTATCGTCAGCATACATCATGGACGAGCCATCTTTAACTTCGATCCATCCGGGTGGAAATTTTAGGTGTAAATATTCAATGCTGCAGCTTGTCCACATGTAAAATGGATAATCACAAAATGTACTAGTATCAGCTGGAAAGCTCAAAAAGAACAGAAAAAGTGCATTGATTTAGCCGATGGCCCATAATTTCTGGAACGTTCAAATGTTATGGTATGTACCATTTGATTTTCCAACCAGATTTTCCGGGTTTTCCGTGTAAATGGGGTAAGAAAAAAAATAGAAAAAGCTGACCGGGCTCTCCATCCGAAAGTCTTTCCTTGTTTAAACCCGCCACGTTGGCTGAGAGAAAGAACTGCACAGTGCACTGCAGTCTGTCAGTGGGAGGTAAGACTCCATTGGTGTTTTATTACCTACGCGAACCAATGACTCCTAAACAAAGAAAGAACAATGGTTATTCCCTTATGAACCGGCACACGAGGGCAGAACCCAAAAAGTTGCGGAGCACGCAACCTTAGCTCTTCGTAAAAGGGAGATTTCTAAGTATGTAGGTTACTTTTAAAACTAAATCCTCGTGGGGTTCATCACCAATTGACATGAGTGATAAAAAAAAAATTAAAAAACAAAAACAAAAAACAAAACAAAACAAAATGTTACCAGTTGGCTCATTTTCACGGGTTCCATTCGCTGGATTGTTTTGGGCTTTCAGATCTTTTCGCAACCGTACAAAGCCTCGATGGACAAAAAGTTCATTTCGAGTTCCTTACTCCCTTATACAATATATTCGTATTTTTAGTTCTGGTTACGACTTCACTTTTTGTGCATTTTGTTCAAGGGTGAACTAACGCTTTCAACTGGGGCATCAATCAAAACAGACATTCTGGAATATAGAAAAAATATTGGGTATTCCGGAATGTTCGGTGTTCCAGGTTTTATAGGCGCCCTTTCAACTGTTACTACGAAGGACACTTTCAAAGGGATAAACAGACAAACTGTCAAATAGACAAAACAAGGTTATTACGAGGCACTGAGTAGGTATCTGTCACTTTTAATAGTTTTAACACATTTTTGTTCAGCACGGCGCGTCCATTTTGTACAGATGTTTTCTGAAAACCAAGAGCAACTTGACATTAAAGTTGACAGATTCACACGCTTCTTGGTTTCATGTTCGTCTAATAAGGATGCCAGTCTTAAAGATGACTTCGCAACGCTGTTTCACAGTAATTCACAGACACACCATTCTGGAATTCCTCGACGACTAACCACAATTTCACTCAGCTATGCTTTCACCTCGTGTTTACCTGTTGAGGAAAAAAAACATGAACTCATATTTCAGGAAACGACTTAAATAAACAAAGTAACTTATTTGATTACAAGCTAATGTTTGGGTCCACGAAGGGAAACCAAAAAAGAGAAAAGTGAGACAAAAAAAAATTGGTTGTTCATTGGACTCCATGCCTGGCGTACGTGTAATTTATAACAACTAGCATTCACCCTTTCGCATCAGCAACCAGTTGTCTTGCGCCACAGTGCAGTTTAATCGATTCACTACATTTGATGTCTATACCTCAACGAATATGCAACGTTACCGCTTCGTGTCGAGCTTTAAACATTCATGCACCCCGCCCCAGGTGGCTCATTTTTTCAAGGTACTATTCCCAGGGAAGATGTGCGAACTGCGGCCGTAATATGTTTGTACTCACAATATCGTCGATTTTCAGTATACTGCGAACAGTCTCTGAGGCCAACTGAATGGCACTAGTAGAAACTAACAGCGGCTGAAGAACATTCTCTTCCAGAATATTAGTAATGGTGCCCTGGAGCAAATGAATGTGATGTCAGAATTCAAAACTACATGTTGTGAAGCGAAATGCATACAGATAGAAAGACCTCACTGTGATTTAACTAACCACAAGCAGTCAAAACTGTACTACAGTTATAACAAGATAGACTATCGAGTCAAAACAGCCTACCAGTTTGAAGAAGTCTGTATTCGACATGGTGAAAGAATTTGATTTGCAAATGCTAATTGGTTGCATAGAATATGCTCTCAGATACACCCATACTGGGGGGAAATTGCCGGTTTCGCCTCCTTCCGAGTTAGCCCCGTCCGAGTTCGCCCCCAATAAATAGTGGGAAGTAACTGTTTTCAACTTGACCAGTTGTAAACTTTTGAATTTGATTTGCCATGTGCCATGACCCTGTTTATTAAGCTCGAGTCGAACTTGAATTAAATGAACAGTGAGACATCGTGATTTTATACAAGAATGACGCGCGATACGCGATTTATTCATTCGCGTTCCAATGTGCCCCTCTTTCATTGTAACAAGGAGGTGAATGTTTGAAACAACAGAAGTTGTAAACTTTTGGATTTAATTTGCCATCTGCTACGTTTATTTCCAGTTTCAGCTCGAGTCGAAAGTGAATAAAATGGACAGCGAGACATCGTGATTGTAAAAAAAAAAAAAAAAAACCAGCTCTTAAACAGGGAACGACCTTAGCTCGGTTCTCATTCATTTTACATTACATTATATTAGACATAAGTCATTTTGGAACAGTAAAACAGTCACGCGGCGAACTCGAAACTGTGGGACGAACTAGAACGAGGCGAACTCGATAGGGGGCGAAACGTCCATAAATCTTACTGGGTTATTAGGGTACAACACAAGTCCCCCACCCTCCCGCCCCCCCTCTCCACGCCGTCGCTCTCTTGGCTTGTCCAAGTACCCTACCAGCCTGATCAAGGAATGATAAATCCCATCAACCGACCCAAAACATCATTAAATCACACAGGACCATACAAGTGAGGGGTAAGTGAACCTTAGTTATCTTTCTTACAGTTCGTCATAATTTGGGATCAAAAGAGGCAAAATTTTGAATTTTATGACGTACTTTCGTCGATCGCGTAACTCGAAGTGATATCAACTGTCGCAAATTACAGTTAACGTATGAGATCAACAGCGCATGTCCTTAAACAGATAGGATGATGTGGCTGTGATCCCATGCATCTTGCTAACAAACACAAAGATTTTGGTATTATCAACAGAGTTGATAAATGTAAATTGACCACCGTACAGGGATTCTAAAAGCTTGTAGAATCCCTGTACGGTTCTAAAAGCTTTTAGAATCCCTGTACGGTGGTCAATTTACATTTATCAACTCTGTTGATAATACCAAAATCTTTGTGTACTACTTCCCCACCGACGCAGCACCACAGTTTCTTTAGAAACTACCCCTTTTATTCATTTGCTAACAAACACCCACCTTTCGCACGTTTATCCCAGCAGTGGTCTCGCCCTTTGCATGCCTGTTACGCAGCTCAGTGACAGTAGCAATGGGATTCAGACCCGCATTCTCTGCCAGCGTGTAAGGGATGATCTCCAATGCTTCAGCAAATGAACGTACACAGTATGCTTCCATTCCTGTCAATGTTCGCACATGATCAGCTAGCTTGATGGACACCTCGATCTCAGGTGCACCACCACCCGCTATCAGAGCTCTGGTGAGAAAAGCAAATCATACATTACAAGCTGCCACTCAGTCACTCTTTGTGTCCGTGAAACCACAGGCAGCCTAAACTTACACATAAAGAACTAGCCCTTTTATCGACCTTACTGTTAGTCCGCGAGGTCACTTCCTAGTGCTCTGTGGCCTGAAATATTCCAAGTAGATGGTGCAGAGAGAAAAACAAGGAAAGAACCTGTTTATACGGTAATGGCTTCTGGAACTCTGTTCCTGACACTGTCTTAACTTCAGTTTCACCTTGCACAAAACTATTCTAGCAACACTGAAAACTCCTGGTTAAGTTGACTTTCAAATTATATTCATGTTAAAATAAGAGTTGGGTGCAACACTATGCTTAGTGACTTTTTGATTATTCATGTTGATTGAAATTTATTGTAACAATTATTAATTTTGCACTAAATCTCTATTATTACAACTTGAGGCATAAAAACTTTCTGAAAACCCAGACACTTGTACTTTGCAAGTACCTCTTTTTCACCAAGCATCTGACAACACACAAAGCATCATGAAGAGACCGCTCAGCTTCCTCCAACACAAGTTTGTTTGATCCTCGTACCAGAATGCTGACAGTGTGGCCTGGGTTTGTTATTCCAGTAACTTTCACTACCTTGCTGGTCCCGAGTGGTACTTCCTCAACAAGTTCTGCAGTTGCCATCATCTCGGGTGTGAAGTGATCTAAGCTGGCAATAGGTTTACAGCCTAAGCTCTACAGGAGAAGAGACAAAACCTTAAATCAAGCTGAGATTGTTTTCCTAGAAGTCTATGTTCACTATTCTAATACAGCAACTGCTGTTTAGTTTGCACATGGTCTGACCATTAAGGCTTTTGAATACAGAAAAATGCCTTATCGACAACATCCAGCAAGGTATAGATAAGATTAGCAATAATTTAATTCAAATGAAGTGGGAAAACTTGAATAATCCATTAAAATAAATCTTGTTCTTTTTTCACCTCATTTAGTGTATACTAAAACATTGGATAGCATTTTTCGTATGCTACGATTGGCTACTTAAACTCAGGATAGCAAGTGCTATTCAACAGTGAGCAACTTACTTGAAAATTGTAATTATTATTATTGACAGGGATAAATGAGTTCAAAATCATTTCTGAACTTTGTTATTTTACTGTTTTAGTACATACTAAAATTATCATTCACCTCACTGTAGATGGAATATTTACCGAGCAGCCAGTTAAATATCCTCCTCCAATTTAGTGAGTAATAAAAAAAAGGATATTTAACATATCCTAACTTTTGACTTAAGTGGCTAGCCAATGAGCTGACGAGCACCCAAAGCAAGACTAATTTATTGTAACAAGACCAGCTACAACTTTCTGCAGTCCAGTACAGGGTCTAGTGGTGGAAAAACAAAGGTTGTAATTTGCAAAACATACACTCCTTCTGTTTTACCTTGCAGATGAATTCAATTTCATCTCTTTCTATGTCTCTAACAACAAGTATCTTCATTTTGTTAAGGAAATGGAGAGCTAAGTCACTGACAGCATCCCTATAATAAAAACAAAACACAACAATACTTGATAAATAGCAAGTAAAGGACACTGGCAACTTGATAAGGGCCTCAAACATGTTCTAAAAGAAGAAATGATCAAATTAACAGAGCTTGTGCAAAAAATAAATAACAACAACAGAAACCAGACCTTAAAATTGACTTTTGAATGAGCAGCACATTGCAGCCAGCTTTTTTTATTTTTTTGCAAATCTCAAGAATGTACTGACGTTCCTCTCTCAAAACCCTGTCCATCTGAGTGTAATCACTGACTACTACTTGGTTTTCCATCTGAAAGAGTATAAAATAACAGATATGAGTACTGTTAAATTTGTAACAAGGACAATTCAAACACTATGTGTGTAACCGTTATCTTCAAAACTATGTGTTTCAAGTATATGTACATCGAACGTTTTAAATATTTTTGACGAATAACGGTCTAATCCAAGAAGACTACTACTTGGGTTTATTACTGGTAACATTAATTTCTTTAGCCTTGTGAAACTAACACCTCTAAATAATTCTAAAAGTAAAGAAATAAATAAGTGAATGGATGGATGGAAGGTAAGATGGAAGGATGGATCCAGGAACATCCAACAACAACAATTCTCAGTTTCAGATTGCAGATTCTTTGAAATTGATATTCTTGTATATGCCTATTGGATAAACCTTAACTGGAACTTATTTCAATATCTACTACCACCAATCTGTCTGAAAGCAATAAACGTACATCTGTTTTGGGAGGTGAAATGCAGAATTGTATGAGTCCAATCTTGGCTTTTTCTACTTGAGATATCCCTCCGGCCAAATGGCTGATCTTCTGTTCTAGAACAAGGCCTTCTATCAGCTCTGTATCATCAACAGTGCCTCTGAAATAACAACAAAAGTGCTGAGCATACATTATAACTGGTGAAAGAAAGTAAGAGAAACACGATAACAGCTTAACACTATTGTAAAGATGGCATTAGATTTACTAGTGTTCATTTCCACCTCTCTTTGAAATTAGGCACTATAAAATGTCAAGGTAAATTTCAAAAACTGCAAAAGATTGAGAATTTGCAAGAACGGTATTTTCTTTTGTCTCATCACGTTGCAAAAGAAGCTTAGTTTATAAGATGATTTTCCAAAATGGAGATTGAGATTATATGACTTTAAAAGACCACTTGACAACCCTATTATTTCCATTTTGCAAGTGAAATCTAAAGGCAAAAATTGCATGACATACCCCAACTTTTGCACAACTCTGATGTCTTTAAGGTTTACATTATCTGCTGTTGACGGATCAATGACCCTAAGTACAGCGTCAACAGTAATTGGAGCCAGGAGGTTTGAGTACTGTGAAACTACCTGTAAAAAAAAAGGAACTTAGTACATGGTTGTAAACTCATGTTATGCAGTTACCGTTCAAAATATAAGGTTCACAAGAGATTAAAATATCACAATCAAATGGCTGCCAATGGACTGCAAGGCTTAACTAGCACTAGGTGATCTCCATTGCGTGGCTCATGAAAATATCCATATCTCCCCATGGAAGGCCTTTTTCTGGTTTGCATCCCCCCCCCCACCTCCAGAAATTCCAACTTTGCTTCATACTTTCCTTTTCTCCCCCACCCTCTCCCCCTTGGAATTTCCACTGACCTTCTATGGGGGAGGGCATGGATATTTTCAGGATCTGCACATCAACAGCAGCCTACAAACCAAGTAAAGTGCAAACTTAGTACAATGCTGACAGATTACCTTTGAACTTAGCGAAGTCATTGCACTTTTCAGCAGTGATTCTCGATCACTGAGAGCAACTGGTGTGGACATTGCCGTCAGTATCTCTACTGCTTTAGCGGCTGCCTTTTCAAAGGATTCTGATACGGTGGTGGGGTGGATTCCTAAATAGAAGCAATCAAGAGGCACATACATTTTTATATGCACACTTGTACATTTAAGGTAAATATCATTATCTTCATTTTTATAAAACACCATGGTAGTTTTCCATATCAAACAAGCTGGGACACTGTTGGTTGCTTTTCACGACTTCCATGTAAATAGCCATTCAACAAAAAAGTTGTTGGAGCAACCACTTTCTCTCGCCCCCTTATCTGAATAACAAGCCATAATTTATTAAAGGCTAGCTATTAAACGAAGGGGGTATGTTTGCTGTTACAGCAACTATTCTACATGACAAAAATGGTTTATTGAATAGGGCAAAATACTACTTTACAAGGAAATTAAGGGGTGTATTACAGTATTTTTTCACTAGCAGCCACTGCTGCTCTGAAGAAGGGCTAGCACTAAAAACATCAGCTTTAGAATCCCTGGTGGTCAATTTACGTTATCAACTCCATTGATAAAACCAAATTCTTGTGTACTGCTGTGTAATGTCTACTAAATTCCTGACTCTCATTGCATAAACATCTGATTACTGGCAGAAAATTTACATGTTGACATTGTATAGTAAATAATTTATGCATTTGAAGGGAAATTGCTGCAACATCTATCAAGGGTAAAATGGATGACAAAAGATGACTTGAATAATATAACTAATCATCTATTTCTGAAATATCTAAACAGGATTTAAACTGATTCCTGACAAGAACCTCATCTCATCTTTTTCTTGTCTTATAAAACTACAGGTAAATATCTTCTTCTCCTCAGCAGTTGTTACCTTTTTCCAGAAGTTTAGCACTTGCGCTGAGCAAGCTTCCAGCAATAACAACAACAGTGGTGGTGCCATCTCCTGCCTCGATATCTTGGGCTTTAGAGAGTTCTACAAGCTGAAAACATCACCAATGCAGCACTATTTTAATGTAACACACTAAACACTGTAGCCACTTGAATTTCTCTAGCAATAGGTTGGCCCTAAGCATAAGAAAATTTATCTTAAATTCACAATCAAAACCTTGAAAGTTTACTTTAATAATTTATTAATGTAGGTTGCTTATATTGACTTTAAAGTACTAACACAACTAAAAAGTTGTTGGAGCAACCATTTTTTCTCTCCCCCTCATCTGAATAACAAGCCATAATTTAGGGCCAGCTATTAAATGAAGAGGGTAGTATGTTGCAGCTATTCAATCAGTTTATTGAGTAATTTTTCTCATTTGAAACAAATGTCACAAACTGAGAACAAAATTCCTATTTTCCCTCAGATTAACTGAGAAGCAGTCCTGTAGAACTGGGCTGGAACATAAAAAAGATCCAAAATTTTCAAATGCATCCTTTACCATCCTTGCTGCTGGGTGTAAAACTTGCATTTGCTTCAAGATTGTTGCTCCATCATTAGTAATGGTCACATCACCATTTCCGCTCTGAATCTAAACAAAATGGTTCACATAATTAATTTTTTTTGAAGGTTGAAATGTGGAAAAATTTTCATTAAATGGCTGGGTTAATCTACCTACATATCTAAAGCATGAGGAATATGATGCTCTGCAAACCCCAACCGGCGGGGCATTTGACCAATTAAAAAGTCAAATGCCCAGGGTTTGCCCGGGAGGGGGATGGGCATTCTTGGATTTGACTGATATATAACGGCCACAGAAGTGAAAACTATTGCATAAAATTCAACGCTCTACACAACAATGAACGACGGTGTTGCATTTGTCAGTTTGACAGTGTCAATGTTAAAAACTCCAACCAAACGTATTCAATTAAGTAACCATCAAGTGAAGAAAGATGCACACCGTCATAACATCAGTGTCCCGAGAGCTAGATTTTACACCCTGTTATGGTAACTGTACAGAGTCATGAGTTAATCTACAGAAAGATGTAAAGAAACGTAACAAACGTACAAAGACCAGCTTGCTCAAAACTCACCATTTTGTCCATCCCTTTCGGTCCGAGACTAGTTCGTATGGCATCCGCTACAGCTGCAAAACAAGCCATTATCTGTCAGTGTTGATGTTTTGGATACCAAATACGATAGCGTTGCGATCATCAGAAATTACTTAATAACCTTTTGCAGCAGTGATGTTGCTCATCCGAATCTCGGTGGGCTTATCCTTGTCCTTGAAAGCACCCTGTTTGCTTCCACCCCCAGATCTGGCATTATTAGTCTTGGCTTGAGCCTCAGGCATAGTGAATAGAGTTAATAATATGTAGACTCTCTTTCTAGTAGCTTGGAAGCTCGATTACAGATACCAATTGGGCGATGAATACGGATTCTTGGCAATAGTAACGTAAAACTGTCAAAATCGCCAGTACAGAAGGAAGAACAGCCACACCGGCGATGAGGGCGCAAAACGTGATGGACAGCGGCTGTACGTTGTGTCACGGTACATGAAGGGACACTTGAAGGAGTAATTGGAGAGCTATTAGAGCAGAATGAGTGGAAAAGACGAAGAAAAAAAAACTTTTGAAAAGTTGCCCAGTTTAGACCGTTTACCCGATGAAGAGGTAGTCCTGCTTCTTTGCTTTTGACTTTGACAATCTCTTAAGATCATTTGATTTTCTCTACTTGTGCGCTAACGTCTGAAAACTCTGCATTAACCATCGTCCCATGCATATTTCTGTATGTTTTGAATTTTTGAACGTTTCTGTGTTAGTTTACTAATCTAACCTTAGCACTACTTTCACCCTTAAACTACACCCCCCCGGGGGGTACTCTTAGGGCCTGATTACATGAGCCGGGCTGCTTCGGTGTGGGCTGGCCCGGTTGTCATGTAATCGCGAAGTTGATTTTTGTTGCGTTTAACAAACATGCCGAGATCCCGGCAAACTCAAACCAGCCCGGTTAACCGGGCCAGCCCGGCTCATGTAATCAGGCCCTTAGGATTTCTTTGTAGGGGTGTAACCAAACCATGCCATTTTCCACTCCACACCCGTTTTCAGACATAGCCCCAAAAATCTATATCTTTTTTCAGACCTGACATTGTCATTACAAACCTTCCAGCTAGCTTTGTTGTAGTGTAATCAAGCTTTGCATTAGTGCCAAAGTCAAGAAATGGTAACATTCAACTCAAATGATATATATTTTGGTTACTTCTCCTTCTCTGTAATTCATTTGGAATTGAAAAGACAGATACGTTTATGCTGATGATCTCATGGTTCCCTTGAAAACAACACCCGATTTAAGACCAGAATGGTCAAAATCTATACCTGTTTTCTGACAAAAATGGCTCAAAATCCATAACCTATGGGGCGGCACATGCCCATATAGCTTATACAGGGGAGTACCCTCGCCTCCCCTTCCACTGGGACTTACCATACCTTAACCCTAAACTAACTGTAACCTTTACAGGAAAGTTCACACAAGTGGTCAAATAGAACTACTATAATTTATTTGAGTAGATCTTTTGAAAAAGGTATGGTTTATGAAATGTGCATGTTTTCCCTCTGGTCAGCATAAACTTTCTCTTTTAAGGAGGAAAAAGAGGAGCCATCAATAATAAGGAAGCTTGACATGAAGTTTGATCAAGATTGTGTAACATGCAAGTTTATCAGTGCCTCAGTTTGCTATGCTTCAGGAGTTCTGGTTTTTTCCACCATTAAACAGATCCACCCTTCTAAAATCCCAGCAAAAATCATGACAGGACTTTTTGGGTTAGGTACGTTGAGTTCAAGATCAACTTTTTTCTTAATCAGATTCAAATGTGATTTGAAAAGGACAACATTAGGTAAACAATTAGAAAAAGATGCTAGACAATGAAGGACAGTTAAACTTTCACATACTGACACTTCATGCAAGAGTACACGTCCATTAGCAGAGCCACCTTAAAATTTGTGGAATTTAAGGTGGCTCTGAATCCACTCCTACAAATTCTTTTCAACTTTGCAAAAAGTACATCTTAGTATACTGATTGCATTTCAATAATAAAAAATGGGGGTCATTGCACCCGTTTTTAAGTTATAGGCATTTAAAGCTAAAATTAGGGGTGTTTTCAACAGGTAATATTGTTGCTATGGTAGCCAGTTATGCCAAGAAAATATTCATAACTTGTTAACAATGTTTGGGCATTCATTTGGTACCATTATTATAGTATCAGCTGATAAAGTGTGGTAGTGTTGATCCATCAAAGTATATGGGCTGGGAAGTGCTACAAATCAGGTTTGAGCCACCGTAAGGGCCCAATAATCATTATTTGTGAAGACTCTTGGCAAATGTATCTGGTCCAAAAACATTTCATAAAAACATTACCTGGTTTTGGATTTTACCAGTCAGTCGTATTACAGTCCCTTAAAGTCACTCAAAACTTATTTTTGTCATTTATATTTGGCTTGAATTGTCCTTAGTATTGTTTGGCAAAGACTACAAACTTTCTTTGGCCACTAAGAAAAGAAAGTGTGGTTCCATACCCAATTTAGCTCCATACTTGAAAAGCTTTTTCTTTTTCCACCCCTCTCCCCCTTGGAGTTTCACTTGACCTTCTGTGGGAGAGTTATGAACATTTTCTGGCACTACACAGTGTGATTTTGGAGTTTTCTTTTGTTATATCTTACAGGTCTGTTTGTGGCTGGCACTTTGAGGCTGTTTGTTACTGGAAATGATCCTAATGCTCCTTTGTTTGGTCAAGCAAGAAATGAGAATGTAGACAGTGACAGTAGCACTTGATGTCTGTTTAAACATTGACAGAAATGTGTTCATAGCGGCTAAATGAAAAACCAGTGTATTTAAACAGAACACTGCCACCACATAGAACAGTGGTCTTGGAGAAATATGCCATTTCACTTTCACCAGCCATAAAAGTTACATATCTGAATGTGATAAAAAAGAATCCAGGTTTCTTCAATTTTAGCTGGTGTTTGTGGAAAACTTGTAAAAATTTGGTCAACAATTTAAAATAAAGAACGTAACCTTTGATTGGTGCTAAAATGAAAATCAATTTCCAAAACATAAATTTCAAACAACCTCCAGAAAGGAGGCCCTCTAATTCTGTAGCTACCTGGAAATTAAGTTCAGCTTTCACATAATAGTGAGAAATATCAAGTCCTTAGTTTTCATTGTGCAGTTCCAGAAAATATCCAAAACAAAACTTGACGGGAATTTCCTGGGGTGGGAGTGGGAGTGGGGGTGGGGGTGGAGGAGGGGTGCAAACTCAAATCCCTTCTGTGAGGGGGTGGGGAGGGGGGCGAGAGTGCATCAGCAGATAACAAAAATTTAATCATTAGTCATCCACTAATTACTTGTCAGTGGATTAAAACAACAGCATACTCTCAACAATTATCCTGACAGCAAAAAAGGTTCCAACCCTACCCAGGAATGTTAAATGAAAGTACAGCAACTTTGAACTTCTCTTTTCTTTCTCTGTATGTTTTTTAAGTCTTTAATAAACTTAAAACTTGAAACTTATCTGTGACAAAGTTTGGTCATGTCCGTTGGGTCATCGATCTAAGATCAGTGTTTGCTTTGCCAGGGGAGTCCCCTGCTATCACGTTTTCAACACGTGCACAACCAGTGGGGTGATTCGTGATGTCCATATATGGGTTAACTAGGATTGCACCTCGCGCAAGGAGCACACACCTGGCCGGGTGGGTGAATCCGTAGTCTTGTTGCTTGTTTCAAGGTTTGGCAGAGTATGTTGAAATCACTGGGGGATCCTTATTTCGTGGCTAAATTCCAGCGTGTCTTTGGCTTGAGAGGGATTCGGCGTGAGGAAAATGGTTTACATTCGACGCTTGACAGCAAAGGCGAGTTAACATCTGGGGAAATTCACACCTCCAATGGATACTACAAACACACAAGTCACGTTCACACAAATTGTACAAACCATGGTCATCGCAACGGATTTGTCAAACCTGAACCATCCGAGAAACTCGGAGTACCTGTTGAACAGAACGGGAAGCAGCTGTATGAAGTCAACAGTTTTTTCCATGCGCTTTTCTTGTTTGGTTCCGCGTTAGGCTACGAGGTATTCTACATCACTTTCTTCCCGTTCGTGTTTTGGAACATCGATGAATATTTGGCTCGAAGTACTGTGTTTATGTGGGCTCTCATAATGTACGTAGGCCAGAGTGCAAAGGATGTAATTCAATGGCCTAGGCCACCTTGTCCTCCAGTTATTCAAGTGGAAAAGCGGTTTGAATGTGAGTACGGTATGCCTTCAACTCACGCAATGGTGGGAACGTTAGTCCCGGTCTGTTTAGTGTATTTCACGTACGATCGTTATCAGGTTTGTGTACCATTTATTTGTGTGTCTGTTAAATCTGTTTTATTTGTAATTTATGTCGCAGTCAGGGAAAGAATTGTTTATTTCCCGACACTGTAACGCTTAATGTAAATATGTTGATGACATCGTTTACCGGGTGAAATTGATTTGTTCCAGAATTGTACAATATTCGCGGTATTTGTGAAGCAATGGTTTCCGAGAGAAGGTGTCCCCGATTAGTAGGCCTATTAGGCTACCTAGAAGATTGACACTGAAATAAAGTTATTATTATTATTATTATTATTATTATTATTATAGAACACTTCCATTCAACTTGATGTATAGGAATGTCGAAAATCCAGCTAAATATCAGTTGGACCAATATCGTTTATGTTGGTCAAATGAAAAAGAGAAGTTCTTGCTTCCTTTTACATTGCATGAAATCATTTCTAGGGTTAAAACTTTTCTTGACCTATCAGTGCTGTTGCACGTTTACGGGTAATCATTGAAATTGACGGGGGTGGGGCAGATATCCTGCTTATCCGTTCTGTATAAAAAAACACAAACGGACGTTTTCTGGATTTCACAGAAAGGTGAACTGGCTACACATGACAAAATTACATCATGACCATTTGTACATTGAAATGTTGAACATATAAATATGCAAATGGTCATGATGTAATTTTGTCTGGAACAAAGGGATAGCTGTTTGAGTTTGAAAGGAATTACAGATGTAACTACTTTAAAAGGCCATCTCTTGTTTCCGCTTCTTTTCACAACAACATTCTTTGAACACAATTCTTATGAATTCCTCACAATGCAGGGTTTTATAGTAGCTTCATTACCACTTTTGCTATCTATTTTTCTCATGACCCCCTTACCTTCAAACGTTTCAGTCACTGCAAAGCTTTTTATTTTTGCAATCTTCTTGGGAGACAATTTACCCAAAAGGCAAACATGCAAGTAGGATTGTGTTCGTCAGAATATTATTTACACAGCAATGAACTTGGCATCTGACTGTTCTCTACATTTTTCTTTCACAGTATCCATTGTATGCCGGTGTTTTATTTGCCATATGTTGGTGTGTCTTAGTGTCAACCAGTCGGCTATATGTGGGCATGCATACATTACAGGTACAGTGTATACTCAGGCCCATAACCAGGAATTTGATTGGGGAGGTGGGGGGGGGGGGGGTGCATCAGACTTGGGGTTGTTATTAGAAGCAAGGACCCTGGCATCAGCACCCATTTTCTGTGAACATAGCTCCCTCAAGGTATCGAAAAAGGGCAAACCAAACTAATCTAACCCTCCTATTTTTTTCAATTAACGAAAACCCTGCAGACTGCTCAAGCGTGAGTTGGTGGGGGTGTCTTTTTTCAGAGCCACAATAAAAGGAAAAGTGTTGACCTTCATGATTTTAGTTTTGTTTTTAGGTGACAGAATTCATGTGTGGTGTTGCAGTCCAAATTACAATATTTAAATTTTGGTTTATTAGTGACTGTTCATTAGATGGACCACTTGATAAAAACTTCATTTTAAATCTACATCAGCTACTGGTAGTTTGGTTTTCAAATCATTGTTTAAGCTATCAGTCCATAAAAGGTCGACCCGGGAGTTTATGATATGAGGATATGTTCTGGTGATATTCAAGGAATTAACATGTATCAAGTCAGTACATAAGGGTTTGATAAAAAATTTAGAAGAACCAGAGGTGTGCTTGATATGACAGTTCTTAACTTTTCTAAACAAATTTCATTGGTTTTTATGAATGTCTCAAGAATGCGCAAGGAACACATTTTGTTTTGCATGTATTATGGAGTTCTATTTAATCATCAATAATATATACATTTGTAGCCATTCTCGTCCCCAGAGCCCACGTTCCTTCTGGCCTGCGGCAGAGATCGAGAGCTCTGGCTGGATCCAAACCTTGAAGTCCGTGAATCACAGACTTCCGGCTCTTCTGTGCAAACTCAGAAGTTTGAAACAATAGTGGTTGCTAACGGCCACAAAAATGCGTCTTCACTGCGACAGCGCATATTTCGGAACTGGCCAGAGCTCTCGATTTCTGCTGCAGGCAGAAGGATCATGAGCTCTGGAAACGAGAACAATTTGTAGCCTATTTTTATTGATGTCTGTTTTTAGGATCTTCTTGCTGGTGTGGTATTTGCCTTACTTGTTCTTGTCACTTTGCTGCCTCGGATGGATACATCATTTGATAAATGGGTGTTTAGTTCACCAAGCACACCCATATTTCTGATAATTGTGTCAATAGTCATGATAATCCTGTATCCGACACCGCCAACACAGACCCAAACAAAGGCCGACACTGCCACAATTGTGTTCAGTTCATGTGGAGCTCTACTTGGTTGCTGGGGTAGATGTTATTTCCAGGGAATACCAGACCCATATCTTGGTGCTCCATATCCAATCCGCGTTCCTGGCTCCAAGAAGATAATCACAATACTTTGTAAGTTTGTGTTGGGTGTGACAGTGTTGATACCAACCCGTGCTGTGATGAAATCCACTGTACACACCGTGGTGCCATGGCTTCTGTCAGAGACTGATCCCAAGAGGAAGAAGGCTGTTTCTGAAATGCCGCATCGTTTTCTTACTTATTTAGTGGTTGGTATCACTGCAGTGGGTTTTGTGCCTCAGCTGTTTGCTTACATTGAAATGTGATTTAGAAGTGTACTGTTTGACATTAATGCAGAGGTAAAATACTATTAAGTGCTTTTTTGTTCACTGACTTCCAAAGCCATCCCTCTTTTACTCTTGGTAGTGTTTTTAAATACAGAGGATGATTATTTGTGCAAGTGTCTATCCCACAATTGGCATATCTATAATTTATTTACAAAAAAGAAAGGAAAAGAATAAAAAGTAGCCCACATTTTTTCCACAGATTTATCTGTTTAAAATGGAAATGCTTGCTGCCTTGAAAATTACCACATGGTGGTATTCAGTGATGAAAAATTGTTTTGGTTATGAAGTTATCAATTTTGTAGAAGCCTTAAAGTCCTATTATGACCAAACAAGCAATTCGTCATTTTCTTTGGATTTCAAAACTATGTTAACTAAACACTAAGTGACTCAAGTTTTAAGTTCTGATTTTAAAAAAGACACCTGTTTATTTCAACTGGAATTTTGTTATTTATTGGTCTGTCATTACTAACTTTAAAATCTTGAGAGAGCTGGGTTGATGAGAAAATGATGTCAAAGACTCGCTGGTTTAAGAATGCAGTGCAAGTGTAGGTGGCTTAATTGATATGCAGCACAGGAGTTTCAGGCTTTCATATTTTTAAACTCGTGTTTTGCATATATAAGTTGTGTTTACACACTGAAATTTTAAACAAGTGAGTAAATGATGTCACTTTTCCCTAGATCCAAGCCTCTGAGGTCCAATCAGTCAGTTTTGAACGTGAGTAATGGTGGATTGTGAAATCCAAACCTTACACTCAAAATAAACAGCCTCTGGATAAAAATCAAAGCTCAAAATTTTGCCAGTCAGGTGTTAAGTGAACATGCTTTCAAAATCTGAAGAAAAAAAGAATTATTTTTTGATCATAGTAGCGCTTAAATGAATAAAAAAAGTGGCCAGTTGTGGGTTACTTTGGCATTTTGAAGATATAAATAATTATTTGTTGTTTGCTCTTGTGACAGTTTCTGTTATACACATCCCTTATCTTAATCCTTGGCTTGCCTTTAAGGTAATTTAACATACCATTAACCTTTTAATGGGCTCTAGTTTTTTACTAGATCATTTAATTTACATTCATTCATGCACTGGTATATAATGCCACAAAGCAAACTGCAGGAGTTTGCAGTAGGAAATGTTAAAAATTGGTTGTTTTCAAAGAAAAAAATTTATGTGCCATGTAAAAAGTAAAGGCTGCGCATGTATTTATACTAAACATTGCCCTGACCTCAAGTCACTGGAGTTAAACATGGGGGCTGTGATAATTTAAGATTTGTAAAAAAAAAATGTTCAACATGTTAGGAAGGTTGTTGATGTCTCTTCTCCTTGAATTAAAAAAAAACTTATTTTAAATTTGTTGGAGATGTACTTGGAAAGGAAAGTAAAGAGACTGCTATTACATTGAAGTTTTGTAGTTCCATATGAACAAAACTTGTGATGAAAATTCCGTACAACTAAATGTATGAAGTTTTCAGTTTGACTGTTAAGGTGACTTACTGCAGTTTTTTCTGCTTGGGTCGTTCCTGTGACTCTAGCTCATATGTGGTGCTTACATGACTTCAAGTGAGCACCAGCCACCAGCAACAGAACAACTGTAGGAAACCATATTAAGAAATAGATGTTACAGTGCAATACAGTCGAACCTCGATTATCCGGACCTCGATTATCCGGACTTTTTTCTCTGGTCCCATTTTTTTCATGAATATTAATTAGTTGTGATCTTGAAAACTCAAAGTCGCAAAAAGCCCAATAATCCTTTCAAAAGACTGTTGAAACAGTGTATTATCCTGTGCGCTTTTCAAAATTTGCAAGTGCAACGAGACAAAGAAATATTCTAATACGTTCAGCTGATATATACACTGTACATACAGGCTGTGCAGATTTCACAATTAAAATGATGTTTTCTTTGCTGTAAACCTTTTGTTTACATGCCTATCTCATTAATATTCATATTTTTGATTATCTGGACTCTCGATTATCCGGACTATTTACCAAGGTCCCAACGAGTCCAGATAATCGAGGTTCGACTGTAGTCATAAATTTTGTCAGTTGTTGGTTATTTCAGAACAAACTGTAATACATGATTGGAGAGGTTATGTTATAATAAAAATGACAAACTGAGAAAGTAAAAGGAACACAAAAAAGAATAATAATTCTCTTTTTTTATTACAGCATCTTCTCAGATGTTTAGAGGTTAGATTTACTTTCCATCAAGGGGCCAGTTTGTTAAATAAACTCCTTTCTACACGTATTTTGTCATAACAACTTCCATCCTCTATAACAAAGTTATTGTTGGGCATAATTACCAGGATCTATCTGGTAGATTTCAAGTCTTAAACATAGATACTCTGGAAATTTATTTTTTGTTGACATAGGCAACCACTTTGGTAGGAAGTCACTTTCATATTCCACACTGTGTTTAATGAAGAATCCAAAGTTACCACAGACTGTTTACTGTTTTTAAAGTAATGAACATTTGCCCTAGCCTGTAAAAACATTTCCCAAAATGCAACGTATCTTGAGCTTTCTGTAACGACTGTTTCATAATATTCTTGGTTAGTAACAGCTCCACTATCTCATGGCAAATCCAATAATTTGTTCCTAGAAAATGAGAAAACACTGTCAAATAAATTTACAACGTTCCTGAACAGGGCTTTAATGAAGTGGGCTTCTTCGTGGAGATAAGTTAGGTGGAGAAGAACCATGGAAGTGGTCGTCACTGTCATCAAAGTAATTTTAAGTTTCTTCATCTAATTACTGCCGTTCACAATAGTCTGGACGAGAAGTGAGAATAAAGCATGATCTTAAGGGTCGCTTAACCAAATGATGTTACCTTGAGTGGTGCTATTGCATTAGTTGCTATTAGACCCACAGATCGTGCAAGGACGGGCAGAGGACTTGATGTGGAGTAGAGCCTCTTAAGAAGATCAATGGCAGAGATCATGGGGACAGTGCTCTGCTGTCGTATGGTTTCATATGTTAACAGATGTTCTAGACATCCTGGAGAGGGAAACAGGATCAAAAAAACAAAACTAGATTAGTAGTCAAGGAAATTATGCACATTGGATAAAGGATAAAGGGGTTCAGACACTGGAAAATAGATTAAGTGCCAAAATTGCCACAGACTTTTCATGCAGAAGTGCAGAAACACCGGTTGAGTTAATTAACTTGCAGACATCTAATGGAAGTAAAGTCAGATGTCCCAAATGGGGTAGAAGCCACAGTCTGTAGTTGGGGGGCTGGTCAACCAGCTAGCGCCCCACGACTTTTCAAAGTGAACTACACCAGGTAAAGCAGCATTGTTGTCACTTGTCTCTAAAAACTAAAGTCATCATAATGGATTCAGATCACCTAGAACAACATGCAGATTAAATAGTTCTTAGTTACCAATATCTTTTCCTTCCTGAGCAGCTTCAGATAGGACATCTCTTAAGCAAGCAACATCTCCAAAGCCAAGATTGACACCCTGACCTGCTAAAGGGTGGACTCTATGGGCTGCATCACTGTTAAGCAATGGTGGCATACATGCCAAATTACGATGGGACAAAGTGGTCATAAATTTAAAATATTTATTATAGCTGCTGATTCTTCTGGACTAATTTGTATTCAAATTCCTAATCCTATGTACAATATATGATATCACGTGCTGGTGACTTCATTTTATTTTTCTTCAATCCTATCACCAATTTTTCTGTCACATACTTCATTAAAAGTATAATTTGAAAGAGATACTTGTCATACACAGACGATCTTGAACTTACTGTGGAAAATAATCACTCAGGTTAAACAGATGCACACTATGACAACTTGTGATCAGCAGAAATTAGACTCACCCTATTAAAGCTAATCTTGGCCTGACATACTCTGTTGCATGACCAAACCCATATGGAAACATGGCACGACTCCCTTTCTCTACTGCTCTAACACTTGGAGGAGACTGGCTAACAGACCCTGCATCTATAAATAGCAAATGAAAACTCTTGCATGTTTGTGGATGTGAGCAAAATTATTGCAAAGCGTTGATATCTGTTTCAACGTACAACTTTAATATTTGCTACAGAGGTCACCCTAGGAAAAAGGGAAAATATTCAAGTTGGTGAAATGAACTTTTCTGATGTTCCAGGGGACTCTCTAGTTATATTTACTTTGATTCAGTCTTGTTGCACATGGGATCGATGCTATTGTCATATTTACACATGTTGATTGCCTTTACCTCTCCTATCCTATAATGCGAGTAAGTTTAATGATACTCTTGGCATTTACAGAAATTATAGCCTGAGGAACGAGCTCAAGCACTGCTGTTATGCATTCATCATAAATCTCCCTTTAAAGGCTCTGGTGGTACTCTTTAGCTTTGTGTGTAATAGACTGCATGTGCAATAAATTGCAAGAAGCGCAGCAGCATGTGAGAAAGGGAAGAAGAGTCTCTTTCAGGAGGATGCCCCTGTAGACATATGTTGTAGCCTGTGAACACAGACAGTTTTCCAGCTTTTGTTTCATTCCACTGAAAAATGGAAAAACTGTCTGTTTGCAGGTCAATATACACTGTCAGTTTTCCAATTTTTGTGTAGGCTGATAAGTTATTATTGCAACTTCGGCATAAACTCTTTTATGGAAAAAAACAAACCTGGACTACTTACTTGTCCATGGTTGGATAACAGAAGCTACAAGGTATGCCATTCTTGATGCTTGATCCACAAAGGGATTCCTTTCCAAATCCTCCCACTTTTTAAAGAAATAAAATTTAGATTTCTTAGAAATTTTTATAATGGTAAATATCAAGGCTCTAATCTTAAGATTTTAAATGGGAAAAGGACCATTAACAATAAGACTACAGTTCAAAGAGGCATTATCTATGAGGGAAGTGAATTCAAAGTCCACACACATCACAACAAAATACAGAAAAGAAGACTAATAATATTATTGTTTATAATATGCCAGACACCTCATTTGTGCCTTGTATGCAGTTTTTACATAACAGATGTAGTTTAGGCCAAACTAATAATATTTGCTATCAAATCCTATATTATATTAAATATTTTGTAGTCTGAGCTGTAAGCAACAAAAATGACTTGATACCATGGGATTGCATCCTAAGTGTACAGCAAATTATTATAATCTGACTATTGTTCTGCAATAGATACAAACATGCCTCATTACCTTCCTAACATTAAAAAAATTAAATGCACACTTACAAATGCATTGTTAATGGCATCAACAAATCTGTCTTCTTCCATGGAGACCAGCTGCTTGGCATGTTCTGGATTTGTTGACCACACTAATGAGCTCAAATTTTCTGTTAACTAATGTCAAGAAATTAAAAAAGAACAAAAAAATGAACTATACAACAAACAAACAATAAAGTCAAGAGTTTTGCCCAAGATCATTGCTTGACAGACTATTAATAGTAATAAGTAATTACAGATCTAGATTAACTGGCAACAAAATTTGGATGTAACTTGTGTTTTGGAAATAACTAATAAGACATTTTTAACTTCTCACCGGTAGTAGAGCAATAGGTCCTGTCGGTAAAAACTTCTGCCATGCAACCACATTTTCTGTGATCTGAGAATAAATATTAGTTGGTTGTTGGTAAATGAAAAATTTCAAGCTTTGTCTGTTTTTCTAGTATACTGATATGCGGACAGTACCATAAATACCTGCACATAATAAGCACAAGGAAATGTTGTATTTGGATTAAAACATTTTACCTCACCAAGATGAAGGGTTGCAACCACCCCGGACTGATCATATTTCCAAGAAAGATGATCCATCATGGCCTGTTTGCGCACCAAAGATTGTGGGCCATCAGCTCCTATCTGGAAGGTTAAGAAATGTCATGTAAAGGTACCTTTTCCATTGATTGTTTCAATAATTGTGAAGCAATCTGTTTCCAGTTTGTACTAAATTTTGTTTGCTGTTTACTGACATCTTTTTCAGTGTCCAGTCCATTAGCTTCTTTTGACAAACAAAGTGCTTATCACTGGTACTTTATGTCTCCAATTATCTGAAGCCACTTAAGCTGGTCAAGTGCATGGTAGCTACTCTGAATACATGCTACCACATACCACTAATCGTGAATGCAGAATTCTTCCATCTTCTAGCTCAAGTGTGGCCCAAGGATGAGTGGCATCTTCAGCATCCTTATGGTTAACATAAACATTCCAAAACAGAAAACAAACTTTTAATTTTTCAATCACAGTATACAGTGCTCGATCAGGTCTTACCAACACTTGGCTCAAATTGGCCAAATAGCAACATATACAAACACAAATCTTTGATTCAGTTTGGCCACTATTACAGTGTTGTTTGATGATATGCATCAATTTGTTCATTCTCAAGACTTTTGCAGGAGTTAAATTTGTAGAAAACTATTTTTACCTCATTAACCTCGTTCAAAAACTGTGAGGATCAGTCTTCATTTGATTTCATTTCGCAGTTCATATATGAACTGCGAAATGAAGTCAAATGAAGACTGATCCTCGCAGTTTTTGAACGAGGTTAATGAGGTAAAAATAGTTCTCTACAAATTTACTCACAACCAGACAATTATTAGCAATGTCACTTTGAGTCAAAAAGACCAAACTTATAAACAGTTGTAGCATGTTACTTCAAAGGTCTGGCATTGATTAGCAATAACAGCAACGGAGGACGCCAGTTTTTCAAGGAGGCAGGTTTGAAGAGGGACGGAGCTGTGTAGCACAAGAGAAAAAGGACATGGCATGCTACTGCTTATCAAAGATGCTGAATAAAATTTGTTCTTTCATTCACCAGCAAAAAAAGAAGCACCAGCATAGATGTTAGGATAACAGTTCAAATGGACACAAAAATGCAACGAAAGGCTTGACACAAGCATGTATTGATGACAACAATACCATATCTCTTGCTAAGTCAGGCAGGTTCAACTTCTTGAGCTTTGCTTCATAAAAAACCTTCACTCTGGAATCAAGTACTTTGAGTTGCTTTTTGAGAGCTGCAATAGTCACTGGATTTTCTACAATAAAACCCATATCTGAGGTGTCACCAAGGTTTGTGGAAGGATCAAATGAAATGTGTGCATCACTACAGGCATCCCAGACCTGGAAAAAAGGAAGAAATGCTGTCACTTCTGTCTGCTGAAGGTTTCCACTATAACACAGTACAGTCAATATAATTCACAATATTAATTCAAATGGAATTATGCTATCCTAAAAAGCAAACCATGTTTATAATACTTACTTGCATTCTACGGAATGACTTGCATCTTATGTTAGAAATGTGGTCCCAAGCACCGATACCTAATTATTTCAATAATATGATACAAAACAAAATGAGCAGTTAATGTTCCCTGGCTCCTGTCACCATTTGTGACCATATTTTATTCTCTCCACTCCAAAAGAGAAACCTCTAATTTGGACTCACTTTCCAGTAATTTTTTTGATCCAGGAGTAATGTTGCTGACACGGTTGCTATAGACAGAGGTAACATCCTCTGTTTTCTCTGGTGCAGCCTCAAGCAATAGAATCTTGTGATCATCCAGAGTTCTTTCAAGGCCTTGGAGAAAGGCAAATAGATATATGTCATAAACCCAATTTTTGTGGACCACTCCCCCAACTACCCCCCCCCCCCCCCGCCCCATTACCACCCAACACAGGACCACATTAATTATTCCTTTAGAAACTAACCCCTAACCCACTTTCCCCCAATTATTCACCTCAAAATATGGCACATCTCCGTGGAGGACATTTGAATGAGATGTTCAATTTTTATACAGAGTTAATTACTGCACATCTAAACAAAAACTTTGCCATTTGCATCTCACCTAAAGCACAAGCCAAACTTGCACCAACCATGCCACCACCAACGATTGTAACGTCATAGAAATCTTGTACATCTCTACCAGCAGCTGAGCAAAGCGAGCAAACCCGCAGCTTCAGAAAATATTTGCAAGACCTGAGGTATTTCCTCGCGATTGACCCAAACATTTTGCCAGCTGTCTCTTTGTGATTATCCTGTCATGAAGTACTTCCTGATTTTTAAATAGACGCTGGTCAATTAATTGTGTTTCATTGTCCTCCTTTTGCGCCATGTATACGTAAGGAAATTTCTCTCAGTTCATCTTCCTTTTGGAATCAAATATGGCTGCCGCTACTGCAGACAAGAATGTGGTTGGATTACTAAACGGCATTGCACGAAGGGAATATTTTGGAGAATCGGAGATCACCGATGAGTTTCTTCATCAGGAACTTTTCTCTGATCTCTCTGAAGATCAGTTTGATGTAATGTTAAAGAGATACGAGACTTTGATGCGAAACATAGTTTCTGCAGACATGGATTTCAACCAACTGGAAGCTTTTCTCACCTCCCAGATGAAGCGAAAGCAAGGTTCACTCACCCAGGAACAAGCTGCTGCATTTTTAAAATTCTGGAAATCGCAAAAAACAAAGATCCACGACGTTTTGGTTCAGAAATCGTCATGGAATAACAAACTGAAAGATATCAACTGGAGAATTGATTTGAAAAGCCAAGCAAGGCAGCTCCAACAGATTAACACCCCTGTAGCTATTGTGGAAATGCAGGTCGAGAAAAGATCGACGGAAAGCAAAGTGAGTTTTCCTCTCTAGGGTGACTATGAAGGATATCTTAACCAGGGCCATCAAACTGTTTGCACATCTCTTATCCACCATTAATTGAGTTCTTAGTGACGAGAAGTCACATAATTTGATTTACACAGCTGCATCAACTAGCAACTACCCCTCATAGCATCAAGGGTTGTCAAGCATTCTCAGCCGTAACGAGCGTTTATAGGTAACCTGTAACAACCCTTTTTAACATCCCTTAGCTACTTTCCATCATGTAAAGGGATTAACATGTTTTGCTTTTATTGTTGTATTTCAGGAAGCAGATATATTTCAGTTTGAAATGGATGAATCACAGTTGTCAAATGTCCTTTCAAGCATTGATGAAATTGAAAAGAAATTAACAAGTTATGCGCAGTAATCAGTGACCCTTTGATGCTATTTCCCGAGGTTTTTATTCCAGTTCATTTCTTCCTCTAAATACAAATGAACGTGTAATGTATTCCTCCAAAAACATTCAGAAGTCTGCTTTGGAATAGGCCCTTTGCAGTTTACAATCAGGAGAGCAAACTGCCCACTGGGAGATCCAAAACAAAGCAACTTAACTTAATATTCTTTTGTTTTGGATGTCCCAGTGGAAAGTTTGCTCTCCAGCATGGTGGTTTTTGTACCATGTGATTGTAAACTGCAAAGGGCCTATTGGTGAACTGGGAACATTAGTTTTTTCATTGCTGTGATCTTTTAGCCTGTGTGGCAGGCATTCAAAGGGAAGTGGTAATTCAGGTGCGCAAGAATGCGCCCTTCACTTTCTCATGTATCCAAGTTTCCCCTTTCAACACCTGGCATGCAGGGTATAATTTTTTAATTCTAATTTTCTACTTAAACGTTTTTGTAGATATAGTCATAAGCAACAAAATTATTCAGCCTGGCTGAAAATTAGGCTACTGGAGGTATAATTTAAATTCAGATACAATTAGCTTTAAATGAATGAAAATTATTCAACAAATGAAGTAAATATTGCATTAATGGTCACTTAATTTAGCAACCTTCTTGAGGAAATGTAGAAATGTATGCAACCACAATAATCATAATAATATTGAATAGTAAAGAGATGTTACTCCTCCCACCAATCCACGTCTGTGAGCTTATTAACTTAAAAGCTTCCATTTACAACACCACATGGTCACATGTTCAGCTCAACATCCAGTATCATTGAATAAAAATATTGAAGGTATGTTTCTGTGCCTGCATTATTGAAATATTTTTAAGAAAGGCTATCACTATATGGGATGAGCATATTGAATGATGGCATAACTGCCTGATGTCATCCAATCCTTACTGGCAGCCTCGATCCTGCCATCCTGGCCAGGAAGTAACCCAACTTGGACATCAGCTTTGAGAGTTCTTAAAGAACATAAAGGTGCAGGCAGGAAACCCCAAAGAGCTTCCATAAAAGGAGTTGTGTGAGGCCACTTACGATCGCCAACCAACTTGCGGTAGTTAAGATCACCTTTGAAAAACACTATTTTAGCTTTGGACAAATCA
Organism: Galaxea fascicularis; assembly: GCA_948470475.1. NCBI lineage: Eukaryota > Metazoa > Cnidaria > Anthozoa > Scleractinia > Euphylliidae > Galaxea > Galaxea fascicularis. The sequence continues at coordinate 629,968 of OX419342.1, read as the reverse complement.
AGATACAAATCAGGGGAAATACTTTTCATATCACTAAAATCATGAGCCAGGGTCCAGAACTGGTGGCTCTGTAGCACAAATGATCCATCTTGGATGCGTTGAAGCCAGCATTCTCCAAGCCATGACAAGAACTTGTTTGATGACAATTTCATCTGCTCTATCATCCAAAGGAGATCCTTCTTGCTTGCATCAGAAACGAACCAGGGAATTTGCTTAGTGTGAAAGTGAATATTTTCAGCTAACTTTGCATGCAACAAGAACTCTGCAAAACACAGATCTGTAAAAAGTTCAAACCCAGAGTTGTCAAGTACAAAATCGATTCTACTGTTTTCATTCTTGTGAACTGCATTCCAAACATGCTCAGAGTTGTCAACAATAATGTTATCTTTCATGTGCCAAAGATGTGAGGTCTGGCCTGCTCCTTTCTCTGCTTGGACTTGTCCACTTGATATAGAAAGATCACAACGGTTTCCCCACAAGCAAAACTAGAAGATAATGCAATCAATCATTGTAAGATCAATCAGCAAAATTGTACAAGTATTAAGAATGGGAATCAGGATTTCACAAGACATTTTTGGATATTCCTATTTTAGTACAAGCCCCATGTACCTGGAGAAAAGTGTCAAAGATAGTTTTTACATTTCCTCCATCACCTTCGCGAACAGGAGTCTCCAAAGCATTGCAAAGAAACTGAGCCAGGGAAATGGCAGAGCCTTGAAGTTCTTTGAAAGAAGTTTCCTTTTGCTCCTCAAATGGATCAAAGCTCTGGTGGTGCTTGCTGAAAGAAAAAAAAAATTGAAACTGAAAGAATGCGCACTGTATTTAGCATCAAAAGCCATCTGTAGCAGGGCATTGATCCTGAAGTTTCAATCATTATTTGCCAACTTTGATTTACGTGGTTCAACTATTGTGTTTTCAGGTTATAAGCTGCATTCTTACTATTATTTTATTTTTGAACAAGTAAAAGGAAGAAGTGTGGTGCAAATTATTCTGGGCGTCTCAGTAATCTCACAACTGTAAATGATACAGAATCTGGGTCAACAGAAAACAATAAAGTCAAAAATTACCACAAGACATTTTCACTAACCTCAAAACAAATGCTTCATAAATCTTGCGATACATGTAACATTCAACAGTAAGCCATGCCCCAGTGAAGGAAGACGCAATCTCATTCTCACTAACCAGTGATTTGCTGTTGTTGATGGTGTCATTCCAGATACTTGTATCTAGTTGGTCATCCTCCAGTGGCATTAGTGGTTTGTCAGTTTTCAGTTCATACCTCAATTTAGAAAGTTTTGCTAACACCACTTTGCTATCCTCCATTTTTTCCTGGAAGAGTGAAAAAGTGTGTTTTAGTCTCATGAATGGCAGAATCTAGTGATTGATCAAGGTGTTGCTTGTTTTACTTTTCATGGCTGTTACTGAGGTTAAACATTGGTTGAGAAAAAATAGGGTCTGGATACCTGGGTCCCTTTACTTTCACACATAAAATGTTGGAAGAGTTACGCGCGCTGTGATTGGTCGAATTGAGTTCATTATATCCCGATAAAGCACGCACGTCACACGCGTGCACTGTTGAGTTATAATGCACGCTGCCTACGTCACAAGCTTGTGCGCGAGCAAATAGGTATAAAAGCTCGCTTAAATCTCCAGGACATTTTATAAAAGAAATAAAAAACTTGTTCCTCGTACATTGTTGAGTTATATAAGCACTTGGGAATGTTTAAGAACACTCGAGAAGTGCCAGAAGCACTCGCCTTCGGCTCGTGCTTCTCTAGGCACTTCTCTCGTGTTCTTAAAAATTCCCGCGTGCTTATATAACTCAACAATGCACTCGGCGCATTTTTTATTACTTTATTAAGTAATGATCTCAGTGCAGCTTTAGTCAGCAGTGGTTACTTGTAATTTTGAAACAAATAGGTTTGTGTTCTGTTGACTTCAGTGATATCACTGGTGTCCCCAGTAGGTGATATGCTTATCCACTGGGGTACAACCCGTATATTTGTCCATTTATTTGGTAAGGTGGATAAATATTTGTTTGAAGGAAACAAAACAAACTTTGTTAAATAAATAAAAACCATCAAATTATCCTGACCATGGAGGCAGTTTGTAGTTTATTATTGCTCACACTAACACTACAAAACACAGCCAACCTGTTGGTTTTCATCAGAGAATGCTGAAGCCCTACGGTGCACCAAGTCAATGACTTTGGTCAGGATGACTGGCAATCGGTCACGGATTGTAAGATAAGCAAATGATCTGAAAGAAGAAAAACGTTTTAAATTTACACATGGCTAGAAGGGAGCTAGAAATGGGTGAATTTTTTTTACAATGCACTTAGGTATTTGCTTAGGTATTTGGAATGAGGTGTTGTATATCAGAGCCCAGACAAATGGTAAGGCAGAGTAATTGGCACCCAGCACATGATGGACTGACAAATTACTTATTACAAAACATCTAAAACCAAGATTTGTGCACGGGTCTCTGGCCATTCACACATGACTTTTGGACAGATTTCTGTACAAACAGCAATCCTTGCAGATATTGAACAAAAAACTATTAACTTTATATTTAACAATTATTAGATTATGAGCTCGAGATTTTTATTGCATGATAGCTGATGATGGCACAGCCTGAATGAGCTATCGCACATGGGAATCGAGAGTTTAAGTATAAATCTACAAGTCGCTCAAAACTAAAAAAGTAAATTATCTTAATTCTCCCTGTAGACACTTTGAAAACACGAAGAAGCATTCACTACTTACTATCCATCACAGAATAGATAGTGAGTAGCATAGCTGAAGAGAGACTGGCATTCGTGATATAAAGAACGCAAGTAGATTTATACTAATATGTTAATAATGAATTGAATATAATTTGTTTAAAGTGTTTCCCATCATCTTGCTGTTATCAAATCAAAAGCTCTTCTAACTGCTTCCGTACTCCACAATTAAACTTGAATTAAATTCATAATGTTTACAGTTCATAGCTGTTCTTAGTTATGTAGTCAAGCTGCTGTCCATGCGATCCAGCGATTAATATATCTTACATCAACTATTTGTATTTTAAATTTCAACCAATTTCTTCCATTTCCCCTGCTTACCCTTCATCCTTTCCCGACAAAGGTTCTGGTCTTTTTCCGACCACAGACATATTGAAGCTGTCACCTGTGCCCTGAAATTTAGGTGCCGGTCTAGCCTACGTGGCAATCGCAAAGAGGGAAAGAAAAGGGGAAAACGGAAAACGGTCCCTTGAATCTTTGAAACTTTGGAGACAGTGTATACTCCTACACGATAAACTTTGTATTGTGGAGAGAGACTGGTGCGAACGAAAAGCTCGTCCCAGGATATTTTCGGTTGTCGTAACCCAATATGGCGGACGGAATTGACTGTGATGCAGAATAAAGACCTTGTCTTTACTCCTTTGCGAAAACATCCAGAGCTCCTAAAGGAGACGGTAGATTTCTTAAACAATGAATGGCCGATCAGTGTAACTGCAAGGTAAGAGGTTCAATGACATTTTGTGAATGTTATTTTGCAAAATTTGAAAGTGTGTTTGTTTTAATTAAAAGAGCTAAATTATCAAACATAGACATGTAAAAACTAGCGATATTAAGTAAAATTTCCAACGTTTCGGCGACCTCATGACGCCATTATCAAGGAGTTGGAAATGAATATGCAAGTTCAAAAAGAAGGATATAAAGTAGTCCAAATTTGCATGAGTGAAATAGAGCTGGACAAAGCACAGATTGAGTCTTTGCACGTTCAGCCGTGTTCTCAATCCATGCTAAAGTCTTTCTCCAGCTCTACTTCACTTATGCAGATTTGGACTACTTTATACCCTTCTCGCATATTCATTTCCAACTCCTTGATAATGGCATCATGAGGTTGCCGAAACTTCGAAAATTTACATGTCTGTTCGTCAAAATCATTAATAAATTATCAAATTTGGGCTCATCCTCAGTGTAAAAACCTGTGAAGCTCATGAGTGACATAAAACAAAGACAACAAAACACTATAAAACAACAGCGTACAGCAAAACAATACCTCATAAAACAAAGAAAACCTCGTCAGGTTTTTACACCGAGGCTGACCCCAAATTTGCAATAAACGTCAATGTGAATATGAATATTGAGTATAAATAAAGTCGTGTGTTGTTGGACAAAGTCCTTAAAACAAAAAGAATTGTTCTTAAAAGACACTCCCATTTACAACTTCTTGCAGGTATTTAAGCTTAGTAATCAAAACAGCTAGCCCTGATGTCTTCCTGATCCTGTTCCCCACTGCATCTATTTTATTCGTTCTTGTACTTTTCCTGATATTTGGCTATGCCCTTTCCAGAGATTTACCAGTTAAGATTACATTTGGCATATGCCTGCATTTATTTTAACATTTATTGGCAGGCTTCACTATTTAGCTGAAAACAAAGACGACTTTCCCTGTTCACTCATTCTCCTCCAAAAAGAACATAAAAATGACTCAAAAGTCATTGGCCACAGCCGACTAAACAGGGTTCTTGGAAAATCAAGTGCAGCTTATTTAACCTGTGGTAAGTACACAACATAAAAAATTTTAAGATATCATTGTAAACAAATGTTTTTGTATTACGGTATATAATTTAATAACTTTGTTACCCTATCAAGTACTTATAGAAAAGTCAAGGAGGGGACATGGACTTGGCAAAATCCTCATGGATTTGACAGAAACACATGCATCTCAGTGAGTTTCTTTGTCGTCTTGTAGCCTGTTGCAGCATACTAAGACTGTTATTGTCACCATTACCTTCACACAGATGCATTTTTTTGACACTGTTTATCTGACAAAACTCGACATATTGGCCATTCTGAAATTCAAAGGGGAACTGGGGCGACTTTCAAATTTTGAAGTAATCGATAAATTGACACCATCACATGAAAGATGACATTGAGTTTAGTCGTTTGACCAAGTTTGATCCTTTTAGGTTGAACAGAGAAGTTATGGACATTGAAACATGGCTCAAAATCCATACAAACGTCTCTAATTTTGTGACAGCGTCCCCAATAAAAAAAAATGTCCATAACTTGGTCTCTGTTCAACCTAAAAGGATCAAACTTGGTCAAACGACTAAACTCAATGTCATCTTTCATGTGATGGTGTCAATTTATCGATTACTTCAAAATTTGAAACTCACCCCAGTTCCCCTTTGAATTTCGGAATGGCCAATTGTTCAATGAAGATGTACTTATTTTACTTGGATACTGTTTTACTAATCAACTATTATATGAAGCTTTGTATATGTTGTAGTTAAAAATGAAATTCAGATAAAAAATGTTTAACCTAGCTTGAAAATCAATTATTTCCTTTGTCTCCTAACCCTAATTTTGAAGGATTAGGCTTAGGAGACAAAGAGATTTGAGAATCAAGCTAGGTTAAAAATTTTTACCTGCAACTTATACATGGTAGATTGTCTGTTGTGAATGATTTGCTATTTGGTTCAGGTTGGGCTGTACAGCCATCTATCTCTCAACAACGGATAAACGTGAGTTTTACAAACATCTGGGTTATCAGTACTGTTCTCAAGTCTCCCCAGTGAAATCAAGCTCAACTCTCTTCACTTTGTCTCAGGTACAATGATTTTAAATGCATAACTGACAAAATCCCTTCAAGAATATAGGATTATTTGTCTTTTTTTTTCGAGAAGGTCACTAAATTGTTTTGAAATGTATTTTTGAAAGGTGGATTCATATAACAGGGAAGGTAGATTGCTTAGGTGTTGTTCAATCATGATATGTTCACTTACCACTTATTTTCATGGTTGCAGAGTGAGATAGAAAAATTTCTGAAACTGGATTGTTAGTTATGCTCACTCCTTTGCCTAACTCATTAGTTTTAATAATGTTTTATTGTAGCTTGCTTTATTAGAAGGTCAGCATACTGATCCTGAGCTGCAACTGGAACCAGAGCTTGGGACACAAGATGATGAATGTTGGACTGGAAAATCTGTAATGAAAAGTGTCAGCACTCTTATTGAGGATTCCAAGACAAGTCTTGACAAGATTGGAGAAAACCCTGATGTTCTTTACACAAATAAACAAAATATGTGTGTGAACAACAGCCTTCAATCATCATCATCATCACAACCAGTAAGGGCAGCTGCTTTCGTCTCACCACCAACCCTACCCCCTCCCCCACCCCCTCCTCCACCCCCACCCACTCTCCCTTGTTTACAACAGCTTTCAAAATCACAGTCAAGCAGAACTGTTGTAAAAGCATCACTTTGGATGATGAAGGAAATATGATAACCATAAGGTAAAGGCATAAAGTTCTTTAATAAAAATATTGGTTTTCGAATGTAATGACAACTGTTATTTCAGTCTCATGGGAACAAATAAAGGCTTCCAATACATCACAATTTGGAATAAAAAAATACAAAATTTGGAATGTTATGAAGCATTTTCTTGCTGCTTTACTTAAACCGAAACCAAGAGTTACAAGTGTCAGCACATTTTTGTCTTTATGAGCTAAGCTTAAAAACTGTCATGGGAGTTTTGTGGACCAAACTTCACAGAAATGCTGCTTAATGACCTTTACTCACTCTGAAACACTCCTTGAAATATAGGAGAAAGATATCAGATTTTTGACAGGAAAAGTCATCCATAGTACATTTTTGGCCATGGCTTCAAGATGATGTGTAAGAATTTGAAAAATTCAGGATTAAGTTTTCAACATACAACCATTTCCATCCTTGCCATCCGTAACAGAAGAAGAAAGTATTTAGTCTCAGTGTAGTAAATAAACGGCTTCATTATTTTTGTTTTTTCCTGATTTAAAGACATTTTTTAGCATCAACAGCATGACAGCAATAACAAATATGATAAATATAACAAAAGCAATTTTATCTTTTAGGCGTTGTTTGAAATTCTGTGTGGTGGATTAATCAACAGATTCTGATAATTTGTGCTTTTTCTGCTAATCAGCAGCAAGCGCGCTTGCCTACGAAAAAGTACTGGGGGAGGAGCAGAGGAGGTGCCCTGCCCCACCCCCTCCTCGAAAAATATTCCAGTTCCTTTCGCGAGATATGAACCACCACAACGAGTAAATCAGGACGTTTTCAGCCTTTTTATGAGGTCAACATGGCTTTATGAAGCACTCCTTGAATCCTGTCTCACCAAGGAGTTAAATTCGCGAACTACGTGCCAAAGTGTGAGGCAGACGTGAGTCGTTTGACAGGACGGTTGTTGGCCACGCACGCTTGCACGGATCAAATATTGTTTAGAGAAAACTCCTAAATCAGCAGAAAAAAGCGAGTATAAGTTAAATATGAGATGTGATCGAGTTGTTTTGCTGAGCTAAGTACAAAACTCCAGAAATTTCCCGTTCGTTTTTTTGTAAAAAGATATAAAAATAGCTCAAAAATTTCCCTAGATGAGGTTGATAATGAAATATTGCACGCGCACGCACGTAAACAACTATGACATCATCCCCTGACGTCAAATACATTATTTACGCATCTTGTGATTGGCCAATTGACTCGGCATCTCAAAAGATGATTGGTTGAAAGCGTCAATAAAACTGGTTATTCTGGTTTCGCTGGTTAGGTGTGCCTTTACGTAGTGAGAACGTTTGTTGCGTTGTTCAGTGCTTGGGGCATCGTCGTTGTCAGTAAGTTGTGTGTAGTCGACCTTAGCTTTTTTCAACTTTTTCAGACTTTTCAAACCAAAGTTTTAGTTGTTGAGCGTAAGAAAACGCGCGAATAGGCTTGACGATAACTGATTCTCGTCAAAAAGGCGACTCAGCTGTTGATTTCCCCGTTTTTGTTCAAGAGCGTGGAGTCTCAACTGGTGTATTGAGTTCGTTCGTTTCGTCCGCAAAGCCTGACCAGAAGGAACTTATTCTGTAAAGAAACTTTTCAGAGAAACGGGGAACACTTACAGGAAGAACGAAAATTGGAAATAAGACTATTTGAAATAAGTAATTCGCTATAGTTTAGCGTTGACGAAACTTCATTCACAGTGCGTCAGCTAAACTGGTTTAAACTGTTTTGTGTTGTGCGTCATAGCATGCACAGTCGACCAGTCGTCAGGATCAAACATGGAAAACGATCGAGGTATACAGACAAGGAACTGTGGTCTCTGCTGACGACTTCTCTAGAAAAAAAGAAGGCAAACAAGAGGAAAAGGGATCCAGATATGTTACGGAACGCGGTGCTGGAGTTGACGGTGCAAAGACTGAACGAGGAGATAACAGAGCGCTGCATGAACAAGGTGAAACGGAGAAAAGTGGACGACTCTTACGAATGGCAGGAGTCTTCAAATGGACTGGGGTGGAATATGACTGCATCTTATCAGGACGATGAAGATTTGTTAGGTATCGACGATTTCTTTCAAAGGATAAGTTGTAGTTGCCAAAGTTAAAAAGGTCTTTCAGCGATTAACCACCATCGACTCAGAACGCCACAGATGATAGAACTGGAATCACTGAAACAAGCAGATCAGAATACAAGGGATCCAGTTCGAAGAGATCCTCTCAGGAGAGCAGGAAGTTCCAGAATAATTCCCTGTGTTAGTTCGGTTGTTCAAGTACCTGGGTTTTCCCCCTGTTATTTTTAGCAACGGATCCCTGTTGTGACTAGATGAAGTTGATTACTTTCCGGTTCTAAACTTACGCTTAATTATCGGTTAATAATAGGGATTGATGGAGTTTTTTTACATGCAATATTTTCCCTGGGAAATTTTATATTTTGTACAGAAGCAAACATTTTAATAATGTAAATATAATTTATTTGAAAAATTTGTAAATAAAATTATACAATAAGCATTCTCAGTGCAAAGTTCTCAGTATGTGCGATTCCTAATGTGTGTTGATTACTTTCACAGCGACAGGCTAAATTTCTTCAGCTGAGGTTCTAGCTGTTTCGTCCATGTATCAACCTTAACTCTTAGAAGGTATTGCTCTATAATGTCATGTTACTTTGAGATACCCAAATATTTTTTTACAGTGTTGTTATGCATTTGGCAAATGCTGAAGATGTCCACTATACTGTACTCTGTTGCATGAATTAAAAAGTTGTAGTAGCTGCTGATGTTACTGGATATTACTAAAATGTTTTTCTTTTTGTGTCAAGTGTCGATGTTACAAAGTTTTGAGCTAAGGATGAATAGAATTCCTAGTTTGTAAATTCCCTGACCTAAAATTTTTTGAGCATATTATGCCATTAAACAGTAGTTTTAAATGCAAGTCATTTCTTTTCAAGCCTGCTAGAAGCAAAGACGATGAACAGGTCTGCTGCCATGTCACCAGGATGGGAAATGGTCTGATAGTTCACATGAAGTTGGATACAGTGATGAATTGGTAAATGCACAGCATTTGCCCATCCCTTTACAGCATTTCTTAATGCCCGGAAGATCCCCTGTGCTTAAGTAGTTGTTTTTGTCAACTTTAGTTTCAAGTGGATTCAAATAATGGAGGAGCTTTCATTGGTGGAGCATTTTTCAAGTCAACCATGAGAGGCCAGCCTTAAGGCTTGTTATTTTATTGTTAAATTGGAACTGTATGTTAAGGGAGTAGTTCTGGATGAAATTTAGATGAAATAAAATCGTAAAAGGGTTTTACACGAAAACACTCAGCCCGTGCCAGTTGAAAAGTTTGACACTGCTGCATACATGTATTGGTTATTGATATCATTTGTAGTATTAGATCTTGTGCGACATTTTTTCCTCTGATTTAATTTAAAGTGGTAAAGGAATGACAAGCAAGATAGTTGGTTATCTCATCCTAAGGAAAGAGGCAGGAAATTAAATCACACCATTGGCAGTTCTTTATAAAGCAAAGTTGTGGTCAGACAGATAAAGGCAGTGGCTTTGCCAAGTGTTGGTAGGATGCTGAGTCGTCGCCCTGTAGTTACAGACCTGGACATAATAATGTGTGTTTAATTAAGTCCATGGTGAAGTTGATTGGTCAAAGTTAAACGAATCTGAGAAGAAGTCAATCTGTTGGCCAGGGATTTGCTCACAATATTACTAGAAGTGCAAAGTGGTGCATAGATGACTTGCCAAGGTTATGTTTATAAAATTTGTCAATGCGATGTTCTTTGGTAGGGTTGTGTGTTCTTGTTTCTTTACCATGATACAGCTGAGGTAAACTTGAAATACAGGATGGTCAGAAAGGAGAGCAAGGAATAGCTAAGTGATGGCTCTCTAAGGAGGCGCACATCAAGCTATGTAAGCCAGTAGTAATTAAATTCCAGAGGTGATTGTTCAGAAGATTGATAATTTTCAAGCCTTGCTTGGTGTTCATTGTGTTAGTGTTACTTTAATGGCAACTGGTTTCAGTGGTGGATCTTGCCTTCACTAATTGCATTCCAAGTTCTGGGTGCTTGTGTTTTCAAGTGACAATAAAGTGTTGTTTAACCCGGCCAGCCATCAACAGAACTAAGTGTCGCCTTTATTTGTAAATATTTGGTGTTCTTCACATTTTTGCCCAAGATCCTTTGCTCCATTGCTAAAAGGCAGACTGTTTAAGTCAATTGTCCATGCAGCTCAAACTCGCCTGAAGTATCTAAACGCACTGGCTTTGAAACATCACACAGTCACCCTGGACTCACAGCCAATCTCGTACAATGAAAAACTGCTTTCCAGAGTGAATACCCAGTAAAGTTGGTGAACTCATCACATCCATCCTGTCCCCTCCACTGTTTGGTTATTCTCAGTACAATATCTTCACCATGATGCATACGTCTATGCAAAGTGTGCTTGCAATGAAACTTTTACAGTTCATGAAGTAACGAGGCACAAGAGGAGTGTAAGGGAAAAGATTGTAGCATCACTTTGGTTTGGCTAATGTGGTAAGGCATATAGAAAAGTAAAAGGAAATGCAAGGTTTCTCTGATATTGGCAAAATTATTTTAGCTCGTTCCGGTGGAGGTTTGCGTGTGCTTCTTTTGCCTCTTGCAGCATGGACTAATTCCAAGCTTACAGTGAAGTGGTGCTGCTTTATCCAACAGCCACTACAGTTTGAAAGTTTATTCAGAAATGGTCTGTCTCATACCAAGACTTAAAAGCTAAGATCAAATTCTTGCGTTGATCATGTTAAGCTGGACCTCTGGATATCAGTTTTGTTTCCATCGGTGAGAGCTTAAGGCAAAGGTAACACTAAATTTAACTTGACGTAAAGTACAAATGGCTTGAAACGGTTTTCAGAAGAACCAATAGAACACATTATTTCGATGTACCAAATCAAGGTGTCTCGATCCCGTGATGTTCCAACCGTCTGTTTTGCCATATGCTAGCATAACCCTGTGCTATGTAATGTTCAAGTTGTTGCTGTGCATGCTTTGCCAGATGGAGTTTCTACCATGTTTGTCAGTGTGTCAAGTTGTCGTCGGTAAGACTTGTGTACTTAAAGCAATTTTTTCACAGGGGAATAGGATGCCCTCAACCCAAATGTGCATGCTAAATTCAAAGTTGCCTCATCACTGGACATCTCCTAAGCAGAATTCCCCTCCACATTTCCACTGCATTGTCAGTGTTGGTGTTACTGAAATAGCAAAGTATTCCAAAGTCCTTTTACTGCAGCAGTGCAATGCTCAATTCTGTATAGTTTCCTGTTTTCGCAACCTTTCACCAGTTAATCTGGCAGTGGTAGTGCTCTCAAGCTCCAGTGGTACCTAGTAAGTGTGACCCTGAGTGATTATTGTGCAATTAAAGTGAGTGATGTCTGTAAAGTGCTCTCCATTTGACTTGTGAATGAAATGCCTTGTTCAAAGATTGTCGAAATGCCCATCGATTGGCTGGCATCCTGACTGACCACCCCTGCAAAGTCACAGGTCTGGGACAATGTAAGCGAATTCAATCATCTTTTGTGGCTTGAGGTACTTAAACAAGCTCATCCCCCTGCAAACTTAGAGAAACTGCTAAAGTTGGCTACAACTAGGGAACTTCCTGTCACAAATTCAAGGTGACCTGTTACAAGTTTAAGATCAGTGAAGCATCCAAACTATTCATGGACATCAAGTTTAAAGTCTAGCATGTGTGTCTGGTATGTGTTGGTATTGTTGGTCATCTTTGGAATGTGAATGTGTGCCTCATAGCAATTTTTGCAGGTAGACATTAGTTTAAATGCAAGTGGAATTGTCGGCAATATTTATAAGATGGAATGGAAAGACAAGAATGATTGTGCACAAGTCTTGGCAATTGGCCTTGGGCTCCATTTGGGTGGAACAATTTGTTCAAGTTTCATTTTTGCCAATGGTTTCACTAGCAACCAGTGCTGCAGGCTATTCGTCACAGTCAGATCCTTACTATTCCCTTAATCTCCAGCCTAAGCTACAATACCTAAAAGAGTGATCTGTAGACAAGTACATCTGGTGCAGCATTAAGTGATTGTGGTTCATCACAAATCAAAGTGTACAATGTTGTCTGCTTCATACCCATCAGGCTTACCAGACTCAAGTTTAAGAGGTAATTTTAAATGCATTCCTTTTTCTAAGTGGGCATCATTTGTACTGGGGTAGTTCCAAAGTCTTTTTGGTTTTGTGTGTTCAATTTATGTTTAGAACTTGTATGTACACTTGGACGCAGTTTTTTTCAGGATGCCGATCAAAATTGGAAAACATGCTCAGCTCCAAGTAATGTCGAGCAGCAGACCTCTTCCCTTCAGCAGGTTTCCATGCATTTGTTATGTTTGATCTGTGTGCCAAGTTCCATTTTCACAGAAAAGCCTTTACATAACTGAGCAGTAGAGAACAGCACGTAGACTAAACCGAAGTTTCATAGCTTGTGAGACAGCAAACTTGATCCATTTACTTGTGCCTGGCAGATCGTGAAATAGTTTTCAGCATGGGCAATAAGCAAGTTCCTCTCCACTACCTTCAATGCACAGCTCATAAGTTCCATAGCCTGTAAAGTGAGTGATAGAACTGAGTCTTGATATGTTAATCGTAAATCTTGGGACAGATCTACGCCTTCAACAGCATCTTGTTTCCTTTATTCATGAATATTGTCCCTTCCAGTTACTTCCTCGTATTTCTGGCATTTAGACTTCGCTTTGTATGGCTATTGATTCCACAAGGTCATTAAGTTAATATGGGTCAAATAATAACCTGGGTTTGTTATCGACAGAAAGTCTGTAGTTCTGTATACCATTTCCTTGGCATTTGCTCAACTGTTTTTTGTCAAGAATATGCATGTGTGTGTGCGCTTTGAAACGTCTTTTCCAGAAACGACAGTGTAACAGGGTGTGCAGTAATTCAGTGGTTCATCAGAAATCAGTGCACATAACTTGAAGTAGGATAGAGAACCCGTGAGCATTCTTCCTTCCCTTTACCTCACATATGGCAATAATACAGTTCAAGTGCTAAGTGGAGTTCTGAATTGCAAGTGAGATTTTAGCAGCAGGCCTTACCTCAAGCAGTCAGTTTCATATGCAGTTTTTCAAGCTCTGTTGATTGTTGTAGCAGTAAAGTGCAAACCATGGAATCACGTCTTGTAGGACATGGAAATTCCTCCCAATGGTACCTGATTTCCATCCTTGGTGAAGTTAAGTGGGATACACCCTTTCATGTCTCTTATTTTGTCTGCGGTTTCACCAGATGACTAAAGTACCGGTATGTTGTAAGGCAATTACCAAATCCTGGTGCTTATTTGAGAAGTCTATTCATGTTTTGCTTGGCTGTTGTTGTTGTTTGTTTTTTTTTGTGAAGATTGTTTTTGTTTCTGTGCTCTACAAAGTTTATTTTCAGAAAGCTAAAAATTGGACGGCAAATAATTGCAGTGGATTCGGTGACATCGTTTCTCTCAAATCAGTGTACGTCAAACTCCATGGAAGATTGAGTGGTCGGCTGAATTTCAAGTGAAATTTTAGTGGCAGGCTTTCCCTCGAGCAAGTCTCCCTTCAGTTTTAAATGCAGTTATTTCAAGCTGGGGTGATGTCATACCAGTGAAGTACAAAGCTTTGGCCAGTGTTGAGACAGCTAGGGTATTGGAATTGGCTTCAGCAACATCTCATATCCATTCTTGGTGAATTTGATTGGGTCCTGCCTCCTTAAGTGCGTAGCATGACTTTTTGTTTTCAACTCCAAGTTTTTTATGGCTCGTGTTTCTGTAAGGTCACCAAAGTGAAGTATGTTTCTCAGAAAATTGTGGGTTTTTTGTTTGTACAAGTTATGTCCATAGTTCCTTTTACTTTTTGCTTGGGTTTTGTTCTTCATCTGCAATGTGTAGGTTTGTGTGCTTTGCAAAGCTTTTTTCAGGTAGCTAAAAATTGCACAGCAGAAATAAGCAGTGATCAAGTGGCATTGTGTTGGATTGGTGTGCATGGTCCCAAGTAAGATAGAGCAGCGAGCAGCAGTAAATATTCCCCCAACAGTGTTAGACAGTTCCTAGAAGTGGGCAGTGGTGGGCTGATTTTGGCAGAGGGTATCTTGCTTCAAGTAGTCCTTTCCAGCGTTGAAATTCTAGTTCAGTGCTCCTGGAGTAATCTAACAAGAGCAGTAGGACTGCAGTCAAGTAGGCCTCGGCATGCCTTAAGCTACACCCTTCTCAAGTACCTTTTCAAAGTAGCAGCTGCTAGTACAGTAACCCAGTTCGGACAAGTGTTGTCTTCCCAAATGGCCCTGTTCTCCAGATGTTCATATTTCAAGTTGCTTTCTGTGTTTTCTGCCATCTGAGGACTGTAGATGTCCATATGTGCGGTGTGCAGTATTTAGTGACCTAGGAATGAAGTCTTGAAGTATTCAAGTCCCGATGTGTTATGATTTCTGCCTGAGTGGTATTCCATAGAGAGACAAAGGAAGTTGACTAAAACTCGCATTGATAGCCTTGCTCTTAAGTATACCTTCTAAACCACTGAAAGGTCAGTGTTGTGATACTTGGTTATTGTGGTTTCATTCTATCATTTTAGACATCCTATTACCTTACTTATTTATGATGAGAAATTAGTAAGTTGTTCATTTTAAGTAGTTTCTACCGTCATAACAGTTTATAGTGTCTTAAATGTTAAGATCAATTTCAAACAGTCTAATCATTACTGCTGGCTAAATTTCCCAGTTATTGTTGTACTTGGTGTAACTAGTGAAGGAAGATAGTATTGAAAACGAGAATGCTTGTAGAATTCAGGCACGGCAGTGGTCGTATAACTGGGTTCCACTGTACTTTCAGTGGTTAGCATGTTAATTTGTGCCCAAATGTGTATATTCTGTCAACTTTCACAGCTTGTGCAACACTGGTGAATCTTCTAATGCCAATGAGTCAACCATTTCCCAGGTACAATTATTATTGTCTCAAAAATTTTTATGACTGGAAGCTAAAATCAAGCAAATGTTTGAAAGGTGTTTGAATGCATTCATTTATGGTAAATACAGTGTTCACCCATAAAGTAATGGTTATTAAATAAAACAATAAATCAACCACTTCTCTAATACAAGTATGATTGGTTTTTGTAAGTGTGTGCTTTTTCTTCTTGACAATTTGAAAGGTAAAAGCAAAAAAACTAGCAAAAGCTGATTGAGGACTTAATTTAGTCTCAAATGAAAGGAGCTAAATAACTAGCATAATGCTGGCTAAAAAATTGTTGTTGTTATTCTCAGGTTTGTTTTTAACAAGCAAAAGGTTTCTTTGTTTCTTTAACATTTAAACACTTAAAGTTTGTAAATACTGGACTAAGTTCATCATAGAAGTTATAGCTTAAGAACATTGTTTTTCTGTTCCATGAATTCTGAAGAGTGATTTCCTTTGAGTATTTACCGGTAGGTAGGTTGCAAAAACATTGCATATTTTTCCATTTTGCAGCAAGCTCCACATCAAATGGAATTTCCCGGCTCTAGTGCAAATCGTTGACTCCAAATTCACAAGGAAAGATTGTTTCTGTGCATTCTGCCTTCAATACGTGTCTGTGATTAGTCTTTTGGATTTGTTTGATCTGATCGTTTTTAGTGCTACAACCAAGCAGTCTCCAAGGAAAAAGGCACCTCTTTACCAGGTTTTTTCTGTGCTCTTTATTTCTGTGGAAAGCACATTTTGTTCTTGTCGTTATTTCAGCAAGTTCAAGGTTTTTCGGCAGTTGTCTCTTGGCACATCAGATTGAATGGCTCTAGCTCTTTGAAGAAGGTACAAATTCAACACTTGCATTTTATAATGTAAATGTGGCAACAGTGAATGCTCTTGTCAGTTCTACAGTGATTTCAATAATGGATGGAAGCAAGTTCGTTCCTGATATATTTTTCTGTGTACCAATGTCACCACAATCAGGTTGATGTCAGCTTATCAGCATCACTGCAATCAGGTTGATATCTGCTTTTTCTTGCAATTTTGGTGTTCAGCAAACAGTGCATCTATTTTTCATTTCAACAGTCGCTCTGCATCCAGTGGAATTTTCCTGCTCTAGTGCAACTTGTCAACTCCAAATTCATGACAAAAGGTTGTTTTTATATATTCTGCCTTCAAAAGGTGTCCGTGATAAGTTTTTTGGATTTGTTTGATCTGATCATTTGTAGTGCTACAACCAAGCAGTCTTCAAGGAGAAAGGCATCTCTTCACCAGGTTTTTTCTGTGCTCTTTATTTCTGTGGAAAGCACATTTTGTTCTTGTCATTATTTCAGCAAGTTCGTGGTTTTTCGGCAGTTGTCTCTTGGCACATAAGATCGAATGGCTCTACCTCTTTGAAGAAGGTACAAATTCGACACTTGCATTTTATAATGTAAATGTGGCAACAGTGAATGCTCTTGTCAGTTCTACAGTGATTTCAATAATAGATGGAAGCAAGTTCGTTCCTGATATATTTTTCTGTGTACCAACGTCACCACAATAAGGTTGATGTCAGCTTATCAGCATCACTACAATAAGGTTTATATTTGCTTTTTTGTGCAGTTTTGGTGTTCAGCAAACAGTGCATCTATTTTTCATTTCAACAGTCGCTCTGCATCGAGTGGAATTTTCCAGCTCTAGTGCAACTTGTTAACTCCAAATTCACGACAAAAGGTTGTTTCTATACATTCTGCCTTCAAAAGGTGTCTGTGATAAGTTTTTTGGATTTGTTTGATCTGATTGTTTTTATTGCTACGGCCAAGCAGTCTTCAAGGCAAAAGGCATCTCTTTACCAGGTTTTTTCTGTGCTCTTTATTTCTGTGGAAAGCACATTTTGTTCTTGTCATGATTTCAGCAATTTCAAGGTTTTTCGGGAGTCTTCTTTTGGCACATCAGATCGAATGGCTCTACCTCTTTGAAGAAGGTACAAATTCAAGACTTGCATTTTATAATGTAAATGTGGCAACAGTGAATGCTCTTGTCAGTTCTACAGTGATTTCAATAATGGATGGAAGCAAGTTCGTTCCTGATTTTTCTGTGTACCAACGTCACCACAATAAGGTTGATGTCAGCTTATCAGCATCACTACAATCAGGTTGATATCTGCTTTTTCTTGCAATTTTGGTGTTCAGCAAACAGTGCATCTATTTTTCATTTCAACAGTCGAGCAATCTCATTCTCCGATCCGTACAGGACCTTGTTTTGATCAAATTAAATTCCAATTCTTTCAATGAACTCCATTTGAACTATCACCATCTCCTCATCTTTCATGGGATAACCTCCAGGCATTAAGGTATTTTGTCTTTTTTTTCCGTGTTGATTGCAATTTGCAAACAGTGCATGCTTCATGGCTCTCTCTACAGCTATCAATGACTTGGTTTTTCCTTCTGGATTTAAAGTCTCTGAAACAAAGGTACAACTTTCCTTTACATTTCTGAAATAAATTCAGTTTGTGGATGTGGTGTATTCTCTGGTTCAGTATTTTTACAGCGCTTGTTACTAACATGGATGAAGTACGGCTCGGTTTCTCTCTGAAGAAATTAACTATCCTTTGACCAGGTTAATTTCATGATTTTTCTTTAGTTACTTTCGTTCCTTCATGTGCAGCAACCAGTGCATACTTTTTTAGTCTCAACAGCTAACATTGTACATTCACTGGATAAGTTCAAGGGGTCATGACCCTTAAAGGTTATCATTTTTCTTTTCGTTCATAAAAAATGCTGCATTCTGTCCGTTTTTCAGCAAGATCTTATCAGTGAACACAAGGCACTAAGGTATTGACATATTCCTTCATATTGCGTGAATTTTTATTCAATGGCAACAGTGCATGTTCCGTACCTCTCTGCAGTTACTACCGTTGCACCCACAAGATCTTTTGTCTCTGAATTCAAGGTCACTGAAAAAAGGTTCGCAGTTTCTTATTTAATCATTAAGCCGTGCATTTCTGTCATGCATAAAGTTTACCTTAAGTGTACTTCTCAACTTATTTTTTTGTAGTTGTTAGTGTTGTGTAATTTAAAGGGAATCATGAAAGTTGATATTGCTATTTTGATTAATTTAAATATTGGTATGTTTGCAAACAGTGCATACTTCATTCTAATCTTGACAGTTTGAAAAGTGTGAAACCACTCGCTGTCCAAGCAGGACTAATCTTTGAGGCAAAAACGGAATCAAAAAAATGAAAACAAGTGCCAGTCAAAGTTGAAAAGTGAAGTTAAAGCATAAGTTGATCAGTGATGTACACGTGTCTGCAGAGGGCATTTCCTCGAACATGCAAATTCATACTGCATTTTAGTTGAAAGAGAAAGAAGGTTCAGGTCAGCCACACATCCGACTTTTTGTGGTATTTTATTATGCTGAAATGTGTATCTTCTACTTAAAAAGTATAATCTTTATTACCTAAAATACCTAATACTGCCACCTTCATTAATTTAATATCAGTGATTAGTTAAGATCTATGGCTTTGTAGAGAATTAGAACATGTATGCAGCAGTTTCATATCCCATGGGCTGAGTTAGGGTTAGTGGAAGAGAAGTGAAAGGGGGGTTGATGGGCAAGCTGTAAGGAGTAACATTGGCAGTCTCTGGAGTAGTGGAAGTTCTATGAAGACGAGTGTGCTGGAGGAACAGCATTTGAAGGTGAGTTGGCTTCCTTCTGGCCCACTCCTCCCTCTCTTATGGTTTGTATTGTGACTGTGTGTAACGGAATGTTTTTGTTGTTGTTAATTCTCATCAGGTTGGGAGATAGGAAGATGATGCTGGGAAAGGAGAATCCCTGTGCCACATGGTTCATTTACAGGGAATGATGCCAAGGTATTAAACACAATGTTTTAAATTTTATTGCTCAGCACCAGGTAACATTGCATCTGTGTAATCATTTTTTGTTTGTTCTTGCAGTTCTGAGTGGCTGGAAGCTGGAGTTGAAGACTTTTTTTTTTTGAATTGATCATTGATTTCGTTATCCAGCTAGAGTTTTTGGCATGCCTGGGTGCCTGCTGTACTGCACTGGGTCCAGGACTATGTTTCCAGACTTTTTTTCCCTTAAAAAGGGTTTTTTAAAGTCTGGTTTTTCGCAGCTGGCAGACAGCAAAGAATATCTTTTTCAATCAGTTTCAATTTTCCCAAATATTTCTTTAAATGATTCCTACCAAATTTTCACACATTTGGCATTTACTTTAAAATTGATTGTGGTTCAATTTTCTTTTTTTATTAAATATTCACAATGGTTTGGTCTCTATTTTTTTCTCAAGATAACTAATTATAAATGTAGTAATTGGGTGTTCCAAAGAAATAAATGTTATTTTGATTTAATTGTTTCAGTTTCTTTTTGCCCCCAATGTGTTGCAGTGCAAATCCAAATAGATATTTTATGTACTTGAAGAGATGTGTTCACTAACAAAGGTATTTGGTTATTTTGTGACAAAATGCAAGTGTACATCACCACAATCAGTTATAAAATAATACTGGTTTTGGATTTGTACTGGAATCACTGCTTAACATAAATTCTCACTTGTCCTTCAATCTTGTTCTATCTTGTGAGGATTCAAAATTTGTTTTATCCTCAAAATAAAACCAGCAACATACTAAAGCCTGATCTATTTCAAGCCTTGGTTTACTCTTGCAAAAAGCTGGTTAATGTGTGGAAAGTACGTCCCAACTGGGCTCCCTGGCACTTAAAAATGTATTTACGTAGTACCAGTAAAAGGTCAGCTGGTTAGCTGAATAGTCTCCAGTTTAGATCTGCCTCCTTTTCAAATAGTGCCTGGTGCCAAAATCAGGCAACATCTTTTATTTTAACACGGTAAAGATTAAAGCTTGCAGAGCTTAAGGCTACTTGTTGCAGTGCAAAATATTATTGAAAACTCGATCTATCTCTGGTTAAAAACCCCGAGGGTGAGAATCTGGAGTAAGCAGTGTGAAACCAGTTGAAATGCCAAGGGTGCAGGGAATTAAGTTACTCATTTAAAAAACAACCCTGTTATCAGAATGTAAATTCTCCACACTGTTATTAAATTTTCTATAGTAATGAGAAATTATTTTCTTAAACAATAAAGACCTTTTGTTACCAGATCACAACCTGTATGTTTGATTGAGCAGTGTTACCATAAGGGGAAGTTAAACAATGGTTGCTCTTTTAAGGCTTAAACCTGAATGTTTAGTAATGAAAGTTGTAAACTTGGAGATGTGATGATCACAGGACAGCTAGGGAAGAACAAAACTGAGAGAACCTTGACTACATCTTAAAATTAGCTTACAAATGCACTATGACAGAGTTAAGATCTGTGTTTGTAGGCAGAAATCACACCACTTTACATGTCTTAAGGGTGAAGCTACCAGACTGGGGTGAATAGAAGCCTAATAAGCTGCCCAACGTGCCACTGACATTTCCTGTAATACATAGTTTGCCCCCAAAAATTTTGCATAAGCATGATTGTTTTCTAACAGAAGGCTTTCAAAAAGATTTGTAGCAGGTGCATGCCCCTGTGATGGTAGGTAGCTGTGGCAACAGAAGTGGCCATTTCCAGAGAGATATATTTTTTAAAGTGTTCGTTGGCCAAGTGGACAGTGACTTGATGACTTGCACCCACCGGAGCTCCAGGGGTAGCCCGCTTCTGTTGGAAGCTCTACTCAGGGTGAAGTCTCGGACAAATTGAAAACGATGCTTATGCAATACTTTGGGGGGGGGGGGGGGGAACAAATTGAAAAGTTGAAGTGGTTGCACTTAAGAAAGAGAAATCTGCCATTCTTCCATTTCATCATGTCCTTATTCAGAGGTAGCATCTTGGAGTTCTTGTGTACTACTATAAATCAAAGAGCATTAACATCATTTCCTGCAAAGTTAAGGGACCATCTCTATGCTGCCATATCTTCGTCACCCTCTTGAGCAGCTTGTTCTTCTGCTTGCTGAATGAATCTTGTCAAGTCTATGGTCAAATGAGGTACTGTGCCATCTTGTTCATGTGACGTTTCAAGATCCTCAGAGAGTGGAAGTTGAATGTGCCCACTGAGGATATGTTGGCTGACAACACTTTGCATCATGTGCTCAACATTAGAAGAAGGTAGCACATGATCAACAACTGAGACCTCTGATTGGTTACTCGCTGGTATAATGGCAGCCCCATCCAGCATAGTATGAATAACAGCTTGTTGTGCTGCCACTGTTTCAGCAAGAGATGTGACATCAGCAGTTGCCTGAGCAATGCTATCTGGAGTTGTCATTGTATCATCTGTTGCATGCACCAGAAGTGACATGGTGTGAACTGGTGTTGTTTCTATAGAGACTTCCTTTGCGACTATAGGTTGAGCCAACACCAGCTGGTCTCCAGTGGCTGGGGTTACAATGGTATGATCACCTTGAGAATACACCAGTGCTTGTGTTGTTATTGACTGATCATCATCATCTCCTGCATAAAAACACATCAATTACATATCGATAAAGCTCTCTGGACTGACAACATCAGAAACAACAGCCTTTATCCTTTCATGGGAAAAATTATCATCACTACCCTTCCATAAATCATTATCCCAAAAATAAACAATACAAGACCACCACTGTCTTGTGATCTCAACTAAAATGAACTAACACTAACAAGTGCAAATTTTCAAGGGAAAACAAAATGGTAAAGATATCATGACAGGTTGGAACTGGTCAGACAAAAACTGCCATGTGAATGATGATTAAATTGAGAGTTGCAAATGCATTGTTTGAGACATGGAGCACTCTCCATTTGTATTGCAAAACGGATTGTTCCCTTCATTTATTTGTCTTTTCCACTGGAAAGGTTAACAAAGAAAGGGAAAACATCCATAGACACCAGATTTTCAATTATTTGTTATCTCAGCCCTAAATAGAGGACAGAAGTCAACTTTTCAAGGTGTTTCATTCTGTGCACAAATTTGTTTAGTGGTACAAGGAAACAGCCCAAAACTGTGGCAGACAATATTAGTTTCAAAGTCTGTACCTGTTTCATCCATGTTCTCAATATGTGCAAGCATCTCTCCTTGCTGATCTGTCTCATCTCCTTGTACAATCACTGACTTGGGTACACTCTTACTATGTGCTTTTTTGTTTCTTTTGTCTTTGTTAATATCTGAGTGCCTCTTCTGATGAGCATTTCGGCTGCCACTCTGACTAAACGTTTTTCCACAGATCTCACAGACATAAGGTTTCTCGCCAGTATGTATCAACTTGTGCTTTCGTAGACTTGAGTGTTCAGTAAAGGTTCGCCCACACCCCTCAACTGGACAAGAGTATGGCCTTTCACCTAAAAAATGTCATAACGAAGACAAAAGTGTAAAGTATTAACACCATATTCAGCCTTAGCACCAATCTTAAACTACAAACTTTTTCTGGTCATCATTTTCTTTTTTTGATGGAGACAGCAAGGCTGTCATTAAGGGCGAGGAGCTGGGATTTTCCCCTTGTCATTTGAAGTATTTCCCCAGCTACTTTGATAAAAAACTAGCATGTTGACTTCACTAGAGCAACTCGAATCCCCAGCTATTTTTTGGAACTCCCCAGATACTTCAAAAATTAGTGACAGCCCTGAGACAGGTGACAGCTGAAGATGTGTGTGTATGTACATGGACTACATAAAGTATTTTTTAGTTTTTTGGCACATACCGGTAAGCACATGAGTTTGGGACTCGTTTGGCAAGCATGTTAATGTCACTACACCTACCAGTGTGTATTCTCATGTGATTCTTCAAGTTTCCTTGTGTTGTGAATGATTTCATGCAGTTCTCCACATTGCAAATGTAAGGTCGTTCTCCTGTGTGCACTCTCATGTGAACATTCAGTCGCTGTAAAACGTAAAAACTTTTGTTACACCCTTCATAAGAGCAGTGATATGCTCTATCTCCTGTGTGAGTTTTCATGTGGTATTTCATGTGTGCTGGCCAAGCAAACACACGATCACAACCAGGGTACTGACATTTGAAGGTTCTTTTGCCACTGTGGGTGCACTGGTGATAACGCAGATAACCAGACGATGTAAAATTTCTGCCACAGCCCTCATGTGAGCAAGAGTACGGCTTTTCTCCAGTGTGTGTACGCATATGATATCTGAGGTGAGCCGCAGTGTTAAATGTTCTGCCACATTCAGTGAAATCACACTGAAACATTCTTGAAGGGTTTCTGGTGAAACAAATAGAACACACAATTCCATAATTATTATTACTGGCATTGCATTTGAAGGATTTGTTACAGAAAGGGCCTTTATGCATCTCCAGGTGATATTTCTTTGCCACAAATAAAGCACTTCTACCAACAAAAGGCCTGCCAAATATCAAACTCTTGTAAACCACACATGGTGAAAATTTATAAAGTACCATAAAATCAGGCTGCTAAAGGAGCCACTATCTGTCACTGCCTGTTGTTGTTGTAAACAATAAAAAATACTTACTTTGTAGAGTCACGAGATCTGGACAGTACAAGCATGGGAGTGTGTTGATTTTCCTCAGGTGAAGTTTCATTTTGAATGTACAACAAACCTGAAAAATAGAAAATTTTCAAAATGAGCTCACTGTACATGTCACTCCACACTCGTCACGATGACAATAAAAGAAAAGGAAGATCATGATTAATAAAGTAGGATCATATCATTACCCCTCCCGCCACTGACTGAAATATAAAATGATGTAATTTGAAGAAACAGAAATTACTGTTTCAGGGTTGTTAAGTACTGCAGGCAACTGGTGATATTGCCAGCTATGATTTGGTGTTGTTACGTCACGTGTCGCCTCCTTTCCTGGATTCTCCTTCTACTTAAAATACATTGTACATGCAGTTGATATTCAGATAAAAATACCTGTGAATCCACTGAATGATAGATATATGCTTAATGACTAAATCCCTGCAAGAGGCTTTTAAGATGTAATCATTGATAATTAAGGGACAATTAACAACACCTACAACCTTCCCTGTGGCTCTTGTTATATTTCTAGTTCTTGCAAACCTTTCTTGGTTTACATAAAGCAACAAAATGAAATTTGAAATTCTCTTTTTCAAGATATGTTAAAAAAGAAAATCACCCCGCAATGTGACGGCTTTTGACTACCTGAATCATCAGGGTCTGTTTCCTCTGTTGTTGAGTGCAAAACTTGTGACTCAGCACTGATAGCATCTGCTATGATGGTAGCACACTGATTTCTGACATGAACCGCTGTTTGTGTCATCATTTCCTTGGAGAGAGGCTGCACAATAGCCGAGGAACATTCGTTTGATTCCTCTAATCCTAAAACAACAGCAAGAATCCATAATTAGGTTACTTGTGTTGAAACACAACAATGTGAAAAGTGAGAAGAGGATTCTCCTTTGCAAGCTACGTAGGTTTGTGCCACCCCAGAGAATGAATTTTGAGGCATTTTGGCTTCAGAAAATAGATATATATGGACTGTATATTTGAACCATCATGGTCTGGGATGGGGTATAGCTTTTAAAGGAACCATGAAAACATTTACTTAGTCTTTGTCTCTTTTGTAAATTGTATAATTTCCCCTCTAAGCACATAGAACAGACACCAGTATGAAAAGCCAACACTCAATTATCCTGATATTAGGGAGACCGGTAAATACTAGCATTTCTGAACATATATTAGATAAACAGCAAGTCCCTGTTAAGTTGGCCATTAAATCAATTTTGTCCAACCACAAATAGTGACAGAACCTTGTTTGACAGAAGATACATCCACACCAGTGCAGCTGTGTGTTGGACATGTCATCAAAGAATGTCTTTCTTCTGAAAGGATTTCTGAGGAAGCTGAAAATGCCTCTGAGCTGATACCTCCTAAAGTTTCCTGTTCCTCTGACAAATCCATCTTTAACAGAACAGCAATGCCAACTGTAAAAAAACACACAAATTCACCTGCTTAAAAAACATGGCATCTGTCATGTCATCTGTCTCAGAAAACAAGGAAATTATTTGTTATGGGTTCACTTTCTTTGGAGTACATGTACGTGTAGATCAGTACTCCAATAAGGTGGAGGCTAATTTATTGACTAAGATTCTCTTAGTCTCTTACAATGTGAATAATGAATGCTTTGAAAAGTAAGTTAAGCTTAAATAAGTTTTTATATACCGTTTGACATAGGCACGCAAAAATATTGAAAAAACGCCAAGTTTAACCCTGCTTGGTTTACAAAATTAAATGAAATTGCCGAATTTTATGTTCATTTTATAACTGCTCATTTCTTTTACCTATACTATCTAAATGTCAATATTCTAACTAACATTTCAAAGAACCAAGGTGATCAATAACTTTTCTCACTCTGTCTACGGCAGCCTCACACCATCGATTTCTTCAGTCAAACTAAATTACACACATTAATGGCTACGTTGAAGACTGATTCCGATCACCTACAGTATCATGTGTATATTTATTTTACATAGATGGTGTTGAATTCCGGAAAACAGAATTGTGGGATAAATATTCACAAGAACATACGACGTTTCGAACGTTTTGAACGTTTCGTTCATCATTTTCGAGCCAAATTCTCGAACAAAATTTTGATGGGAGACATGCATGGCAACATGTGCCCTTCAACCGTGTTTATCGACACATTTATTTATTTTAACTGCTTCACAAGTTCACCATTATTTATCGTTACGTAACATGGGGAAATACCTT
Source organism: Galaxea fascicularis (assembly GCA_948470475.1). NCBI lineage: Eukaryota > Metazoa > Cnidaria > Anthozoa > Scleractinia > Euphylliidae > Galaxea > Galaxea fascicularis. The sequence continues at coordinate 604,064 of OX419342.1, read as the reverse complement.
TTTCAAACGAAACAAGCTGGTCGTATTTCCCGCTTCTTTTCGTGATATATTATGGTCTTTACTTGTGAAAAACTATCATGGTTTATCCGCCATCTTCTCGTGAAGCAAAGTTTCCCAGATGTCTTTGCACCCCTTCGTCATGAATGTGCTCCGGAGGGCTCTCCGGAGGAACACCGGAAGTAAAAAATTGCCACTTTGGAGATCAAAGACAGGGGAGATCTGGGAAGGAATTACATGGAGACGAGGTTTTACTCGAGTCGTGCACGTGTGGTGTTCGTGAATGGAATTTTACTATGAATAGAGCGGAAATGGGCAATTGAACTGTCAAACTTCACTAGCTATTTTTAACGAAGTAAACAACAGCAGTATGTATCGCGGTCATGAACAACTGAAGTCATCAATTTTTACGGCCCTTACCTTCAGCATGTCCTTGAAATGTTTCCAACGCGAAAAATGTTTTTACAATAACAGACAAAACTGGGTGCCTTTTTTTTCAAGATGATGATTCCCGTGATTGAGATTTCGTGGAAAAAAGAAAGAGAAAGGCACCCAAACCTGTTACATCCGGGCTTTTGGCTCATCTTGACTGGTTTAACCGGGAAAAGCGGTGCAAACTGGCCGCGGTGTTCGTTCTAAATTTCGAGCAGTGTTGAGAGGAAGTCGTGTTCTAGCTTCCTTCGTGCATTTCTTCAGTTTATATCCAGAATATATTTATTTTTCTTGATCTGTCTATTTACTCCAATGCCTACGGCAATGGCAACCATAGAGCACGCCACGCAGCTGCTGGATTTCTCGCAAAAACTCGATATAACTTTGCTAGACTCGGTCGTGTCATGTTTTTACATGGCTCATGGACCGCAGGTTGATACATTCTTCCATTTATTTACGAGTTGTAGAAGCTCTAGATTCAATGCAAATGCGAATCTTGAGGAAAGATGTCCTTTTCCTCTACAGCAACGAATGGCAGACCAGATCCTAACCCAACTCAAACAGCACCCAGACGCCTGGACGCGAGTGGACACAATTCTAGAATTTTCAAACAACCAGCAGACAAAGGTTTGACAAACTGTACTATTCGTAGTCCTCTTTTTTGTTTTCTGTTTAATACCATCTGTTTTACAGTACTTTGCGCTGCAAATATTGGAAGCGGTCATCAAAACTCGCTGGAAAGTCCTCCCGTCTGAGCAATGTGAAGGTACAGGATAAATCTTACAATAAGAACTTGCCATTAGCTGTCACGATAAATTTGTTATTTCATTGAGCTTAATTTGAAATCAAAAACAAAATCTCCGCAGAGGGATGAGTTAAGAGTTTGAATTTTTCCTCTTTCAGGTATTAAGAAATACATCGTGGGCCTGATAATAAAAATTTCTTCGGAAGCTGAAGCTTTGGAGGTTTGTTATCAAATGAGCTTACGTTCAGCTTTTGTTGCGTGTGTTTGAACCATTGTCTGGGCTAGCGTCTCTGTAGATAATTATGAACGTTGTCTTAAATTGTTATTCCTTTAATGTTGTTTTATGTAGAAAGAGAAGACCTACATTGGAAAATTGAACATGATTTTGGTGGAGGTACGTATTGGTGACACTTTCGTTCTATGGAAGGGTGATTCCCGCCAAAATATTCATATTTGGAAAATGAAGCGGTTTCAATTCTTCTGGATAATCTTGACTGAAAATATTGTGGCAGTGGTTTCTTTGTTTGTGTTTGGACAAGATCTGTGGTTATTGAAGCTCAAACTGATGCAAATTTTGGATATTATGATGCTGGTTTGTCAACTGGATACTGTCGGTGGGTTGGAAGCAGGTGTGTCCATAATTTGTTTACCTCATTGAAAATTTGGCGGACAGCCAAAGAAAGTTGGGGTTCTTTGTTCTATTCTAGTGCCTTGTCAACTGATACCCGGATTTAAAGTGGGGTAAAATCAACTGTGGGCGTTTTCATATATGAAGTCTTCCTCCTTATTTGTTTACTTTTTTCTAGATAGACATTTGCTATTAATAGTGACTTTAGAAGTGTTCAATTGTGTGGGAAACTTGTTTTAAATTTTTAAAATGTTTTTCTTGAGCATGGTTATTTCTTGGTTTCATACAATGATGGATCATGTTAATTTTATATCTTATCCATCAGATATTGAAGCATGAGTGGCCAAAGAAGTGGCCAACATTTGTCAGTGATATAGTTGGTGCCAGCAAAGCAAATGAGTCCCTCTGTCAAAATAACATGGTGATTCTTAAACTGCTCAGGTAACTTCAATTTTTGTGGAGATATATATTAGTTAGTTTTAGAGGAGGTGGGAGAATGTCAAAGGTACCCAGAGATTGCTGTTGTTTTTGGTCTGTCAAATTATGCTATTTTGCTATAATGTCAGCCCTGAATTCTATTGGAGGAACTGTCAGGTTAGTGCTAAAAGTTCTTTGTTTGGCATTCCTGTTATTCATGCAAATTGTAGTAAACTGCTCACTTCTGATTGCAAAGATAATTGAATTATATAATTTTCTTGAGACATTAAAGAATGCAACAAGTCTTCCTCCAAGATTAAGGGATTTTTCTGTAAATAGTTGGTTAGGAACTTCCTTGAGCTATGCTATGTTGATTTTTTACCCCAGTTTTTCACCTTTTTTTTTCTCAATCAAGTGATTTTTTAACAACTTGTTTTCCTTATTTTCAGTGAGGAGGTTTTTGACTTCTCCAGTGGACAGATGACTCAAGCAAAGGCAAAGCACTTGAAAGATAGGTAAGAGTGAACTTAATTTAATCACTGCTTTGTCATATTTACAGTGAGAAACATGAGGCATGCATCGAGCTGTCTTCAGTATCTTGAGATTGTTATCGTAAATTATTGAGACACATAATGTAAAATAACTCTTTTGTGCAAATCATCAGTGTATCATAAAACATTATTTGATTCAAGACATTCTTTGAATTATGTGAATTTTTACTTTTCAGTATGTGCAGTGAGTTTTCACAGATTTTTACTCTTTGCCAGTTTGTCATGGTAAGTTAAAAGAAACATGTTTTATTTGTCATACCACTTCCATTACTTAAAAATATGATGACAAGTTTAATAATAATAATAAGTAAATGTTATTATTATTATCACTACTATTACCGGTATACGTCTTGTTTAAACTCATGGTTTTACCTACATGTATAGTGTCATTTTTCAATAACATTGCACCTGGGAATAAAATTTGTATTGCAGTTGGTTATTACAAATCACATAGATGGTGTTTGGGGTACTGTTGCACACACCAGAGGTTTTACAATATTTTATTGTTTTCCTTTTAGGAGAACTCTCAAAATGTCACCCTGATAGGTGCAACTTTAGAGGTATGTGTTCAGCGACATCAATGCAGAGCTCACTGGTACTAATAATGAAGTGTAATGCTTTAAGATTTCCAGAGCAGAGTGAAAAAATAACGAAAAATCAACAGCCTTAAAACTTTTTATTGTTTTCCAGACACTGTTGCGTTTTCTTAACTGGATTCCCCTTGGGTACATTTTTGAAACTCAGCTTATAAGCACACTTGTGTACAAGGTAATCAAGTCAGTTTATTCTCACAAAATTTAAATGACTTTTTGTCCTTGTTTATGGTACATCTTTTCAGTGAAGTGAGCCTTTTTCTTATTCTCCTCTGTCTGCAGTTCCTTAATGTACCTATGTTTAGAAATGTGACATTAAAGTGCCTCACTGAAGTTGGTAAGTGTCTATTTAGTTATTTGTTTTTCTAAGTATTTACTGATGCATGCCTCTTGGTGTGTATTTTCTTAAGGTTAAAACCAAATCCCACTACCTTGATGATGATTATGTTAAACCCTTTGGAACTGAACTTAGTGTAGAATGGAAACCAACACCTCCCATGGAGGTAATGCTTACTATTTGGGACAGACATGTTATCACAGTGAAACTTAAGTGTAGTATCAACTTGCAGAACTATTCATTCAGTTTAGATGAAGTTGACAGCTTAAGGAAATATCAACGTTATAAGTGAAATAACAATGTGATAATAAACAGCTGTTTACGTTGTGGCTTTTTATTTTGTTGTTTAATTTTTTTTAAATCAGTTTAATTTTTATTTTCCTTTGCATTAAATTCAATGCCATAATCCGAAACAAAGGAAAATATAAATCAAACTGGTTAAAAAAAATTTAAACCACAACATTTATATTACTTTTATCTATATTCATTTTAAAACCACAGCTGGTATTGGTGCAAATCAATATGATGAGCAATTTGTTGTGCTGTTTACCTTGACTATGGCACAGTTAAAACAGGCAAGTGTACGACTTTGTTAATTTATTTCCAATACTGCATGCACAACAAGGAGAAATGTTCACCTTTCAAGGTTGGTTTGATTTGTTGTTTAACATGTACCTGGGGCTAACAGAATGCAAAATTGTTGTTGAGTATCATCAGCTTTCCAAATTTAAAAGAAATCAAGCTTCGCCATTTTTTATCTGGAAGTAACCATAAAATTGTTTGATCTATCTTGTCTCTGGTTACAGTGGTACTAAATATTTCTTAGTGCAACAATGGTATGTTACAGAATTGTGCATTGTTATCAATGGCTGGTTTCCGTACAGCTGGGTATAACCTGATGTGAGTCACTCAGTAGGTAGGGATGTTTTAATCCTTGCAACTGCTTGGCTTGTCATTAATATATTTTTTTTCTGTAATAGATGCTTCCTTTGACAATCAACATCAAAGATGCTTATGCAAATGGCAAGGATGATGAGCAGAAGTTTATTCAGAATTTGAGTCTATTTCTCTGTACATTCTTAAAGGAGCACGGCCAGCTGGTTGAGAAGAAGGTATAAAAACATTTTCTAGGTTTAAGGTTAGTTTGAATTAGTGAAATTGATTGTATTTAAAATTTCCTTTTTTTTCCATGGTAGGAGGAACTCAACACCACATTGCTGGAGGTTAGTAGTAAAGCTGGAAATACTACTTTAGATAAACAAATGTGAAATTTTTCATACGTTGTTTCTTCATCTTACCTCCTTTCTTACCTCCAACCTCCTTTCTTATAATTTGACTTTGTACAGGCTCTTCATTACCTTGTCCTTATCTCAGAAGTGGAGGAGACAGAGATTTTCAAGATTTGCTTAGAATACTGGAATGCTCTAGCATCAGATCTGTATCGTGAAAATCCATTCCCTTCAAGCACTCCACTTTTGATTGGCACTTCTCAGTCACAGCAGATCCCACCAAGAAGACAAATGTATCTCTCAGTTTTATCCAAAGTAAGTGGGCTTTGCCTTATCCTCCTATCTTTTAAGAGCGAGTTCAAAGAATTTTTGAACATGAATTGTTGTGCATGGAATAACTTGTTGGAGTGCAAAGTATTACTGAGGGTTGTACCTGTTCATGGTTTTGAGACCACACTAGATAAATTCTTTACACAAAGTCCAAAGGTTAGATATATTATTAATTTTGATATTTACATGAAAATGTTCTAGCTGGGTTATTTTGGAACTGTTGGGGAGGGTCAATCAATCAATCAATCAATCAAGAAACTCTATTTACCCTCAAATACAGAGTAGCACTCAAGCGCTAATATCTTCAAGCCGAAATAGTTTTGAACACTAAGCTCACAAAACAGTGTACTTTCTTGGTGGCACAAGACAGTTTTTGATTACTTGTTGTTCACATTCTGACCATTGTTGGCAACTTTGGGTGTGCTTCTGTCTGAACGTAACTCAGTGGAAGGTAGTTTTCCGAAGGGATAGGAGTACATACAGAGCATGTTAGCAAACATGACTTAAACTTAACATTGGCTGTCATATTGTCTTTTTTTTTTTTTTTCTGAAATCAGGTGCGACTCATCATGATTGCTAGAATGGCAAAACCAGAAGAGGTTAGTGAAAACAGTCTGAACCCAGCATCTTATCCATTTAAATTTTTATTTGTTGCCCCTACACATTTCCTATGGAAGTTATGGGGAGAAGTTGTTAAAATATCAAGGAAATTCATCTTGAGTGATCCTCACCATTCTGTTTTATAAAGTGTTGATATCACAAGGATAAATTTTACGCTAATCACTTCTAAGGGGGTTATACAATGCAGGTAGCTTATTAAATTTTTTTGTATTCAGAATGTTATTTGTTTCAAAAGTCAATTAATGTTGTGTCATTGACACATGTTTAAAATTTCTTTTATTTTATGTTCTACTCTGCCAAGTTTTTTACATGTACATCTTATGCAAAACTAAAATTTGTTATAATGGTTTAGGTGCTTGTTGTTGAAAATGACCAAGGTGAAGTTGTGAGAGAGTTTATGAAGGACACAGATGCTATCAACTTGTACAAGAATATGAGAGAAACTTTGGGTGAGTGATGTGTGTGAGGAACTGTTTATTGATAAATAATTTTCACTTGACTGATGGGTGGATTTTTTGTGGAATTACAGTGTACCTAACACATTTGGATTATCAGGACACAGAGAGGATAATGACAGAAAAACTTCAGAATCAAGTTAACGGCAGTGAATGGTCCTGGAAGAACCTAAACACGGTATCCTCTTTGTTTTTCTTTTTAAGGTTTTAAGGGGGCAGCATTTGGATGATAACATTATTGTTTAGGGTTGAATTTCCAAATAATACCGGTATGTCTGTTTCTTCAGAATAGGCTACATATTTTAAGTGTTTCTGTTGGCAAGGGAATTATTACAGTTTGGAAATGTGTGGTCACCATGTTAACCCAAGGCTGTAAGAGATTTTTCGGGGAAAGTAATTTGAAATGTGTTGAAACTGTAATGTTGAACATCTTTTGAGGGTTGCTTAGGATGTTCAAGACCCTTTTCTGTTTTGACAAAGAAAGGAAGAATAATTCAATTCTTCATGTAACTCTACAGCTGTGCTGGGCAGTTGGTTCAATTAGCGGAGCGATGCATGAAGAGGATGAGAAAAGATTCCTGGTCACCGTAATCAAGGTAGCTTAACTTAATAATTTATTGTAAGGAGTAATTTCAGTTGGAAATTTATGAAACGTTTTCCTTTTTTTTTTCTGGTTTCTTAAATTTCATAATGACATATTGGGTATTGACTTAGTAACAGTTCTCTAGCATAGCCACAGGTGCCAATCCAATTTACCCACATGTAACAAATTTAAACTTCCCTGATGCACATTCCCTTTGTGGCATTACTGTCACATTTTTGACCATATATGGGGAAAATCAATTTGAAATCAAATTAATTATTCAAAAAGCTGACTCAGGATATCACGTAGAACACCAAGAAAACATTTTTCACATGAACAGTACTACTTGTACAGAAATTTCTTGAAGTAGTCTAAAAAATATGATGCAAGTAGTACACATTTAGCATTGACTTTGTTAATTATTTTTGCTTGGCAGGATCTTCTTGGTCTGTGTGAGATCAAACGAGGAAAGGACAATAAGGCAATTATTGCCTCAAACATTATGTATATAGTGGGACAGTATCCAAGATTCTTAAGGTACAGCAGGTTCTTTTCAAGCAAAGATCCACACCCACCCAACCACCCATCCCTGCCCTCACACAGTTTGCTTCAGTGTGATGCAAAACTTTTAATAGTATTTGACTATTATTCACTGCAGTGGAGGTGAACAGTGGTGGATATTTACTGACCTGGTGAGGTAAATAAATGTCCACTACTGAGAACCATAACCCCAGGGCTGGAAATAATTTTTCTCTCTCAAAAGGACATATGGTATGTCTGACCAAGTCTCTGTTTGGGTTAGACAAAACAAAAATGTGGTCAGACGTTTATTCAGAGCTGTGTTCTAGCTGCGCCTGGTCACCTCTGGCAACTTACTTTTGCTTTTGGGTGGCCTCGAAATATTAGTTTTAGCACCGAACGTATATGCTGGGCACCCTGGATTTCAAGGGTTTAGAGATTTGGGTGCCCAACTACTTTTCTTAGAGCACAGCCTTGTTATTATTATTATTATTTACTTATTATCTGGTAAAAAAAATTTGTTCTGACAGAGTGTCCACCAAAGTTAAGATTTCTTCAGACAGGGACTGATTTTAGTGAGACATTGTCCAACAGTTATTTGCAGCCCCATAATCCATAACACCTATTTGGGTTGAATACCCTTAATGGGCCCTTGATATATTGTCTTTGGTAGAAGTAGTTATGGCTGCCAGACCCAGTGCAACATATGACTTGGAACTTAAAGACAGCCCAGGACACTTCATAGACTGTTCAAGGTGGTTTAATCTGACTTAGTGTTGTTTTTAAGGGCACACTGGAAGTTTTTGAAGACTGTTGTGAATAAGCTGTTTGAGTTTATGCATGGTAAGCTTTCTTGTTTTTCTTTGCTGAAATCCAAGATATCCTTGTCCATTAATTTATCTTCGTATTTCAGTCGCACAGTCAGATGCCCATGAAGCATTACATCCAATTAAACCATGGCTCTTTTTGTAACTGGTACAACTAGTACAAGAAGTAGTGTAACAGACTTTATTCCTTTCTGGAAATGTGCCTCGAAATTAGTTTACATGTTCCTCTCACTGGTTTTGATCACAAAGCACTGTTTCTTGAAAAGCATACATGTTTATCCCGATCCCTATGGTATCATGCAGCGTACTGACTGGTAGTCATCAAAAGTGGTTGATTCACTGTATTACATGTATTTTTTTATCAGAAACACACGATGGTGTACAAGACATGGCTTGTGACACATTCATTAAAATTGCTCAGAAATGCAGAAGACATTTTGTTCAGGTTGGATGGTTTTTTGTTTATCAGCCACGTTAATCAGTGAATTAAAAATGAGTTTGAGTTAACACAATGTAATTTTTTCAGGTCCAAGTCGGAGAAGTCATGCCTTTCATAGAAGAAATATTAAATAACACACAATCCATCATCTGCGATCTTCAGCCTCAACAGGTGACATTCTTTGCCTCCATATTACAATGTACACCTTAAAGGGTACCTAACCTCAAAGTAGTTTTTGTCTAAAATAAATCTTTGCACCTGTTCAAAGCATGTTGCAGCTTTTTTTTCCCCCTTTTTTTACCTAACCTTGACTTCAACACTAAGTTACTTTCATGATTGAGTGAGCAGGGGCATTGGTCTATCCCTGATTTGACATCACAATCTATACTTTGCATGCATGTTTACAAAGACTTGATACGATGCAAATCAGTTTGTGATGTCAAATCAGGAATAGACCCATGCCCCTTCTCACTCAGTCATGATAAAAAGGTGCTCAGTTTTGAAGCCTATAAAAGTCCAATATTTTGTATTAAAAAAAAAGGAATAAAACCGCAATGCGTTTCCAACAGGTGCAAAAATTCATTTTAGCATTAAGTGAACTTTAAAAAGGGAAATTGGAACATAAGTTGGACAGTAGGAAAGTGATTAAACAAGAGGGCAGTTAACTTAACCAGAATTGGTATTAAGGGCTACATGAACAGCTATAAATTTTTGCATACTCCATACAAGTATTTGCACAAGAAACTTGTAAGAACTGCTACACAAAGACCTCCTCTTTGTGGGTTTATATAACAGTGTTACCCTGTTTGTTGATGCTCATTTTCATTTTCTTTTAGGTTCATACATTTTATGAGGCAGTTGGCTATATGATCAGTGCTCAAACTGTAAGCCTTTTTTATGCATTATACAACTTAATTTAATAATTATAATTTATCACCTGTTCTGTGCAAGTTAGCATGTGAATATGATCAAATGCACCGTACAATAATAAGCTTTACTATCCGAAATCTTTACAATTCTGAAATCAAATGAAATGTTGGTTTTTGGAGAGAAGGGAAAACTGGAGTACCTGGAGAAAAACCTCTCTGAGCAGAGTAGAGAACCAACAAACTCAGCCCTCTTATGATGCCGAGCGAGTCCGGGAATTGAACCCAGGACACCCAGAATTTTAATTGGTTATTGTAAGTTCAGGGTACATATTGTGTATTGCCTTAACCTTGTCTACTCCATTCTATGAAAACATAAGAAAATTAGCGCTCTGTATTCAAGTGACCAGAGTCAAATGGTGTAAAGCAAATCCTTTAAAGCAGGCCTTTGTTGGCGGATGCTGCCACACCCATTTCACAGGTTTATTTACAGCACATGCTTCTTATAGACTTCAGTGTTTCTGTTAATAGTTTTGTGGAAATCCAGTATTGGTGTGAATTGTGGGGTCACATTTTTACTGATGCTTTGTTTGCAGGATTCAGTTGTCATGGAGAGACTGATCGAGAAGTACATGTCCCTTCCAAACCAGGCTTGGGACAATATTGTGAAGGAGGCAACAAGGGTAAGCTAGTCCGATTCAAGCTACTCTTGCATTCAAGGTTATCTGACAGTAAACTAATAATTGCTTGTGTTTTCTTGCAGAATATTGACCATTTGAGAGAGATTGAAGTCGTAAAACAGTTAGGAAACATTTTGAAAACAAACGTCAGAGGATGCAAGTCAGTTGGGCACCCTTTTGTTACACAGCTTGGGAGAATATACTTGGACATGCTGAATGTGTACCGCTGTCTTAGTGAAAACATTTCTGTGGCAATAGCTGAGAATGGCGAGATTGTCACAAAACAGCCTTTGATCAGGGCTATGAGGACAGTAAAAACAGAGACACTGAGATTAATATCAACCTGGGTTAGCAAATCAAATGATGCTAAGCTTGTCTGTGACAACTTCATCCCTCCTTTATTGGATGCTGTGCTTGGAGACTATCAAAGGAATGTACCCAATGCTAGGGAACCTGAAGTGCTGAGTACGATGGCAACATTTGTTAACAAGTTGGAGGTTTGTTTTATTGTGATCGTTGTTATCTTGTTTAAGCGATATACTGTAGGTGAGAATGTGTGGTTCCAGAAAATATCCATACCCCCCCCCACGGAAGATCATTGGAAATTCCGAGGGAGAGGGGGGGTTGAAGGGCAGTAATTTCCGAGGGGTAGGGGGTTTTGTGGGGAACTACTTTTCCAAAGGGTCACGAACCATGTACAAAACATTGAAAGCAACATACGATCGATCTGAAGCACAAAAACACACATACGTTGTTTTGAAACAAAAGTCAGTACTCCTGGCCATTGAGATAAAGTTCACATTATTAGCTTCAATGTTTCTTTTTCTCTTTGAGTTAGCTAGGGCTACAATTTCGCAAAGCTACTTTCTTCAAAACATTTAAAATGGCGGTCTCAACTGGAGTCTCGTCCCCAGATTTCCAGCTTTGTCTCGTTTTCGTTCGACCTTTAGAAGGCCTGGCTACCTGGCTGGTACATCGTGACAACGTTCACGAAACCTACTGTGTTAACGCGTGTGTCAGTGAAGTTTTTGGTCCTAAATAAGAATCAACCCGAAGAAACTGACAAAATGTATAGACAAAGGAACCTTGTAAGTTTCTGTTTTATTTACTATCGTTTGCGAAGTTGTTTTAGCGAGTGAAACGTTCTCATCGGAGTTTGCACAAAAACGTGAAACAGCCGACGTGCTACCCAAACAAAGCATTATATTTTTGTTAAAGTTAACCTTAATGTTTACACTGTTGTAATAAAATTCTATCGTATTTACGTAACTTAGGTGGTATTCACTTTCTTTTTATAAGTACAAAACTTCTGGAAATTCCAGAGGGGAGGGGGGGTCATCAAAGACCCCTCTGGAACGGAAAATCCTGGGGGGAGGGGGGTGCAAATTAAAAAGTCTTCCGTGGGGGGGTATGGATATTTTCTGGAACCACACAATATCTTGAAAGATGTTGCAATGATTTGGTGCTTTAGATTTAGTACATCCTTCTCAGTCTCCAACCCCCTAATACTTACTGGTAACTCTGTGTTAAAACCACGTTGTTACCTGATACTAATTCCAAATCTTGGAATCCTTCACAGAATCAGGCGTTACCGATATTAAAAGTTTTGTACTAAATAAATTTTTAGTGCATTGGTAAATCACAATATTTATTGGGTTTTTTGTTACTTCAGCGAAATGTCACTGAGCATATTCCAAAGATATTTGATGCAGTGTTCGAGTGCACGTTAGAAATGATAAATAAGGTTGGTACAGAGCCTATTTTTGGTTTGGTGTCCCTTCCTGATCTAATACACTATTCACACACTTTTTGTTTGTTTGTATTTTTTAGAACTTTGAGGAGTTTCCTGAACATAGAACAAACTTTTTCCTCCTCCTTCAAGCCGTGGTACAACATTGTTTTCAAGGTGATGAAGCTTTATGTGAATGTGAAGCTCTTTTTACTTAATATGGAATACCTTGTATTGTATTTCTTTTAGAGTACAGGCTCAGCCCTTGTATTCTAGAGTGCTTATTAGGGTGTCTTACCCTTTAAGTAGTGACCAGTGTCACACAGGTTGTCTCTTGCAAATGATTTCTATAAAATTTGGTTTCCACTACCCTTGATCTGGAGATCTTTCTGTGCTTTAAGTTTTAATTTTTTAATTTTTCAGCACTTTTATCAATACCTCCTGCACAGTTCAAACTGGTACTCGACTCTATTGTTTGGGCCTTCAAACACACCATGAGAAATGTTGCTGATATTGGTATGGCTGAACTGTCAATAGATTGTTTTCTCCTTGATTTTAGTTGCTGGCTTGTTTCATATAATTTTGAACTGACATTACATTGTTGTTTGTCGATAGGACTTCATGTCTTGTACTCTTTGTTGAAGAGTTTGGAACAAGAGACCGCTGTGCAAAGCTTCTATCAGACATATTACATGATGATTGTGCAACATGTGCTGTCAGTTGTTACTGACACATCACACACTGCAGGTGATCACAGATTAGACTCCACAGTTGGCTTGTAAGAATAATGTTGCATGTGAATTATGTGACCAGCTTCCAGTTTAATTGATTACAATGTCATGGGTCATATCCCTTGAAACAAATAAACATAACAAGGCTAGGAAACCCAAGAAGCTGGCAGGATGCAAACCAGTTGGCTATTTACAAGTGTGGCTAACTCCAACCAGCATATAAAGTGAAACTTAAAATGCAGATCCCTAAACTGCTTGGCCATGCTGTCATCCTTAATTCAAACTAGAACTTCCTTCGTCATGATTTTTTGGCCCTAAAATGTTTTAATTGCTGTGATCTTATCTTATCTTTTCTGTGTCTGAAGGTTTAACAATGCATGCCACCATTTTGGCCCACATGTTCACTCTAGTAGAGTCAGGCAAGGTATCCGAGCCTTTGTTTCCTGCGGGGAGTACTCAATACCCTTCAAACCAGGTGTGTGCAGTAATACATTCATAATTTGTTATATCTGTGGTTGCAAAACTACACAAGGTATCCAGGTAGAGGATTTTTTGCTCCTAATTAACATTTAACTATTAAATTTTAGATCTATTAATTTTACATTATTATTATTTTTTTTTAATAGCTTGTAAAGAAGGAGTATAGTAGATGAATTTTTAAATAAGACACTTAAATTCAAGCTGACTGAAAGATTTTGTTCAGCTATTTATTTAAGCTTAAGTTTTTAATGTGAAGATGTATGCAAACGAGAAATGCAAATAATTTTATCAGATCTAGTCTTTTTAGTAGGAAATGCAATACTATATGATGTAAATTATTACATTTACTTATAGGTCTGGCCCCGGTCGTTCAAAGGCTGAATAGCTATCCACCGGATAAATATCTATCCAGTGGATAGTGCAATTAGCTTTCCCAATACTTAACTGCTGGATAGTGATTTATCCAGTGGATAGCACTATTCAATGTTTGAACAACCGGGGCCAGCATTAAATGTATATACTGTAAACTCTGTTATCTTGTATTGCTGACTTCAGGGCTGTCACTAATTGTTGAAGTGGGTGGAGATATACAAAAAACAGCTGGAGATTCAAGTTGTTGTAGGGAAGTCAACATGCTGGTTTTATATCAAAGTAGTTGCAGAATACCTCAAAATACAGGGGAAAAATCCCCAGCCCTTAATGACAGCCCTGTGACTTGAACAATACTTGATGCAATTTCTTGACATTGTACTTGCAGGCTTATGTTCAAGAATGCATCGCCAACCTGCTGAAGCAAGCATTCCCACATCTGCAGGAGTAAGTTGACCATTGCAGGATTACTTGTGACTTCTCTTGGTTGGTGTGACCAAAAAAGTAGCATAAGTGATAAGTGGGAAGCAAATGAATGTGCAGTAGGACTAAAAAAGCATGTAATTGTCCATGTTTTGGTAGTCATGTCTTTTACATTTAACTCTGAAAATGGCTCTGCCATTTCCAAGTTGCATTCATGAAGCTAATATCACTCCTTCACTTCCTGTTAAACGTTTGTAAACCTGCTGACTCTATGTGACTGTAATGCTATATGCAAGTGGTTTAGAATCAAAGGATTGGGTGGAACACTATGCTAAGGCTTTTTTGAGTGTTGTTATGGTCTATGCAAGACTGGCTTATATTAATGAAATATTGATCTTCCAAGTGCAGGTAGCCACTTAGTGTTTTCTCAATGCATTTCACTTAACATCCTCTGTTTATTTCTGTTCTCAGTGCACAGGTTAAACTGACAGTCCAAGGACTGTTTGATCTTGACCAAGACATCCCAGCTTTCAAGGAACATTTACGAGACTTCATGGTGCAAATTAAGGTTTGTTCTCTGTTGGTGTAAGCGTCTGAGGATTGTCTAAACCCTTGTGATGGTGTCATATTTTCACTAGTTCAACTGATGATTGTAAATGCCCCAATACAGAAAAATGTCAGTCATTGTCAGCTCATTGTTTATTGGTTTACAGCAGTGAAGTGCTTGAGAAAGCTGCCCATTAAGGAAATATTGCCAAAAACAAAAAAGTTCTTTGTTTCATTTATGTAGGAGTTCAGATCAGAAGACGTAAGTGATTTGTATCTGGAAGAACGAGAAAAGCAGCTTGTTGCAGCACAGGAGGAAAAGCGTAAAGTTCAGCTATCTGTGCCTGGAATTGTCAACCCCCATGACATGCCAGAAGAAATGCAAGATTAATATTTATTGTTAGTTTTTAGTAAATAATATTTTCCCTTAATGGTTAGGTAGAGATTTTGTTCAAAGTGCTGTAGCTACTATCTTCATACATCAAGTATTTTTGTACTTCTTTTGTGTTTATGTCAAGTAGCTGGCAGAAGAATAAATTTAGATTTTTTTAAATGTTGGAAACATATCTATACAAATAAACACATATGCATTATTACATAATCAAAAGTTGTAAGATTTCTTGTTTGAAAATGTTTTGCTGTTGGTGTATTGAAAGCCAAAAGCTACAATAACTTGTACATTGTTTCTTTTAAATTTCAAAGTGTTGACAGTTCTTAGTGCGATGTTACACTTTGTATTATTTTGTTACAGTTTATTTACTACCGTCCTACCATCAAATTGTAAAGTGTTCTATTACAAACTGTGGAATATAAATTAAAGACAAGTTATGTATTTTATATTATTTTATATTGAAATGTAGAAGTTATGAACAGTGAGTAATTTAATTGCTGTACATTTCTATATAGTTATTCAGCAGAGAATCTCGATCATGGCCGTTTGAAGGAATGCTAAAATACTCGAGGGTATTTTGCCTCCACTTCACATGGTGGTGTTGGTTACAAAAAGGAAACATACGTGAAACATGTCGCCCTGCATGGGCAATCTTGGTCTTCACTTGCTTGTCTTGCTCATGTTTAGTTTTAACCACTTGTAAGATGTAGGTAAATCAGGTTATTCACATTTGCTTTTTCTGCACCATTGACATTATTTTAAGAGAGCAACATATTGCACTGCAGAGAGATGTTGAATGTAACTTGAGAACAGAGGTAAAGATTCCTAAGCTACAAGTTTAACATTAGAAAATGGTTTGCACTTGGACATGAAGTATTTTTTCCGCCTTTTTAGCTAGGTCACTGCTAGTATCAGGGGCTCTTTGGTCATGGTTACAAATTAGTAGTAGTCTGTTGTTCCGGAGTGTGTTGGTAATGGGCCAGCTTACAGCTCAACAGCTTGTGGACAATGTTCCAATTATTCATAACTGGCATTTGAAGTTAAAACTGTCCTTGCAATGTTAATTGATTTCAAACATTTATTTAAACATTGGTTTATACACAATCATCAATATAAAGCATTCTTTGTATGATGGATTTTACACAGCAAGATAAACAATCATGTAAGAATGTGACAAGCATGTTGTCAATAAAGAGGAGTTTAAACTATGCAAGTTTCAGTCATTGAGTTTTTTTATTTTTTAAGGTTTTAGTAACTGATGGAGAACACTCATCTTCATGGTCCCCTGGATGCTAGTACCAAACCTTAGGTTAAGATGGTCATTTCTCCTTGTAATACATTATAAACATTGTATAGACCTTATTCATAAATGGCGGCTGTTTTATTTTTGTTTTGTTATTGTGCAAATTAGCCTACCAAGCCTCACATTAGAGCAAGAATTCTTTTCAAGTTAGCACATGCTAACGAGGCTTGGTAGGCTAATTTGCACAGGGACAAAAGAATGATGAATAGGCAGCCATTTATGAATAAGGTCTATTATGTGACTGGATTTGTTAAAGGAGGATGGTGGATGCCAAGTAGGTGGTCAGCTACATTGAATTCAAATGTTTTCCAACCAGAGAAGATGGAAGAAAGGAGATTGAAATGTAAATCTTTGGGGAGAGCTGTAGAACTCATTAAAGTAATGGATCTTCAATTTTGCTGTTAAATGAGGCTTTATTTGACTTAAGACCTTATTAAGTCAATTTTGTGTGCTGAACCAATCCACAACCTCTTGAGTAAAAAGGAGGGAATTTTAGATATCCCCTACTGATATGCAACAATGATGCTTACCAACAACCAGAACGCTGACAAACTCCACAGTGAGCAACATTGCAAGAGGTATGCAATACCATTCCTTCCTTACTTCCTACTAGGAAACTCGTGTGAAGCAATGCTGACTTAAAGCTTGATTTACGTATACTCACTTGGGCTCAAAACAGTAACTATACCAACTTAATATTCATTATTTGTGTCTATGCTGGTGATGTATTTCAAATGCAGCTCTCAAATATCTTTCCATTGGCCACTTTCTTTTGTGATCTCAGTCGATAAAACCAAACATTCATTATTAACACTCATGCTATCAAAGTAGCAACTGCAATAATAACCCTGGTCAAAGGACAGTCTTAGCACAGTTTCCATTTGTCAATTTTTAAATTGAATACACTCGTCTGTCTTGAAGGGCTGGCTCAGAAAAGTTGCCAAACTTGTACACTTTGAAAACAGTATGTCCCATTTAAAGGGAATTCAAAGGACTAGTATTACAACCAGTCAGCCAAATTAGTGTCCTTCATTTGTAAACTGATTGGTCTGGCTGGCCAGTTCTAGCAAAATGGTGAGCATCACCGCAGGCCGGGTAAAGGAGGTATTCACATTGCAGAGGTAAAGTTTGTATGAGATTTATTTTGTTCTTCCAAGGGATGACAACTTCCTTAAATATGTATGACTTTCATGTAATCACATTTGTGCAGAATACCTTGTCCAAACTGTACAGTAATGACTGTTACAACCATCTGAGATGTTTTTTTCTTAAATTCTTAAATAATATACTCTGTACAATAGAGGCTTTGGTTCATGTTCATATGAAGACAGATTGTTATTTTAGAAAAAGTACAAAAACAAATTGACCATGAAACAAGGTTTGTCACAAATTAAGTTAATTAAAAAAATTCAAACCGGACATAATAAATATTTTATCCCAGTCGGTCAACAACGCCAATACAGAATACCTCAGGTTATTTCAGTTGGTGGCACTGCAAAAAAAAAAATACCTGGATCGGAATTTTGATGAACCTCGGCATCTAACTGTATGCGCAGCAACATTGCTTAGCAAGCATGAAACATTGTATAACAACTGAATGATAAACATTTTTCACCCACCCGTTGTATACCGCCCATATCATACACGGAATGTAAGGAGATATCTTAGGGCCGAAGGAGAGCCTGGTATTTTGGGTCCGTTGGCTCCGTTAACCCACAGGAAGTAACTTGTGCTTAATTTTCCGTGCGTTAAATGCTGTTTACGCATCACTAATTAAACAATAATTCAAGCAAGCCAGGGTGAAATGGATCGTCAGAGTTTGTCTTCAGAAGAGCTCCGATCTCTTCTTCTAAAGCATGTAAGTCCGAATTACACTCGATCTCTTTCAAAAGTTCTTCTACTTCTTCTATTGATGGTAACTCCGTTAATTCCATGGTTGAACTGTGTAGAAAGTGTCCAACTTCCGACTCCTCGCAAGGCACACTTTGCGGTGTTTCTGGTATGACAAAAGTTTCGTGAATTTCACGCAAGGGATTATGACTGTTATTTGACTTAAATATATTGTTAGTTTGTAACATGTTTTGTCGATTTCCAGAGGATACGACTGTTTTTGTTTCATTTTCCTCGTCAGATGTGCTAAGTCTCCTTCTCTTTGGATGCGTACAAAGACAAAAATAACTAGAGCAGACTTCACTACAAATTCTTCGCACGGTGCATTCTAAAACAGCCGCCACGCACATATTCGGTTCTCTCTTGCGTTTGTTCTGCTGCTGTTTCTTGACTGCCGATTGCACAAATTGTTCATGTTCCTCTCTCTTTGCCTCTGTTAGACACATTTAATGAAGGAATCCAGACGAAAACAATATCTGATGATGTTGACTTCCTTGCTTTTGAGTTGAAATTGCACAAAAAGCCTTTCTCTCGAGGAATAAACGTTCAACTAGCGAAATATACAGGCTTTCCTGTACACCCAAGTATGACTGACCCAGAGGTAGCACAGCTGTAGACCTGTGGCGAAATGCTGGAAGATACCGAGCCGGGAGAAAATATTGTTCACTTGTCACGAAATCGCGCGGCGATAAACGATGAACCTTCAGATTGAACTGCAACGGGAAAAAACTGGCATAAAGTATTGAACTTCGTTATAAGAGGATCCACGAAACTTCAGTGGCGAGACTCCGTCGAAACAGGAAGCGAAAATGATAAAATTTGACAACAAGGTTTGAAAATCACGTCCGTATGCCGGCTTGTTTTCCAGAACTTCCTCGAAACTCCTCGCAACATGACGTTTATCCGCCACTGTTACCATAGCTATACTTGACTGACAGCCTATTTACCAATCAAATGTAGCTTCATCGCAGAATCAGGGAAAGACCCTGAAAGAAATTCTTCCAATCGCCGCGTCATCGCCGCGAAGGCCAGTCTCACTCTTTATTCGGACAAAACCACGGGGAAAAACCCGACTGTAAAGGCAGTTTCTCATATTATTACAAAAAGAAAATATTCTGCGTTGTGTTTAAATAGAAATGGACGTCACTGATCCACAAATGACACAATTCTGGAACAGTGGCTTAACTTGAGGCAAAATGTCTGACGTCATTACGAAATACAAGGCCTTACTCACGGACGTCAACGCGACTTTCAGACACACCCCGTTAAATGAACAAAAACTCAAATCATTAGAAGAGAAATCAAGAGAAGTTTTGTCTTGCTCTCACTGAATACAAACCGCAAGGGAGTAAAAGCTCCACTAAACGTGACTTCAAACAGCTAGAGCACTGAAAATCATGCCAGTTCATTAATGAACGGAATCACCTGTTACTACTGTACAGGTGTTTTTTATTGAGAAAAGCAAAACTACTCTGACTAATGATCTTTCACTGTTCCATGGAATTCACAAATGCCATTACCTTTCTTTCATTCAATAAAATTTTCAAACATTGACGGGAAGATTAAAAACTTTCGATCGAGCTCCAGAACAGCCTCGGCGGCCAGTTTCCGACAACCTCCGTTTACAGAGGTTGCATCCTCCCGTTGATGATCGCTAAATACCTTTCTTTGGGTTTCAGTTTTCGGGTTAAAAAGGACGGCATCGCAAAACTCAAGAACATTTATTATCACACGATAAAGTGAATTATTCCCTGTTTTAAGGTTTTCCTCGCTATCGCATAACAAAACGGCTTTTTTTGTTCTTGGTTTTCAGTCACGTGGAAGCCACGCAAGTTTAAAAATAAAGTCACCAACCATTCAATAGATTAAGTCAAGAAATTAAGATATTGTAGAAGAGATAAACAAAATGGCAAAGTTTCAGGGCTGTGCGATATCCCATACTCGAGTTATTCGGCAAAATGTACCACTCAAAATATGTATGGACGCCCCATGAGATGGAGTCCCTCTGAGGGGCTCCAATATGGCAGCCGGAAACGAGTGAAAACATCTGGAATTTACTTCCGCTGTCTCAAAGGCTTTCTTCTCTCTTTTGAACTTGTAAACATTTACATAGATGCTGGCTTTTAGACCTCTAAAAACACGCTGAATCGATGTTTTCATGTACGTGACATGCTTGTGAGCAGACATCTTTATGTCACGCACAGAGAGAAAATCTAAAATTCAAACTGCTCTATTTTCAAAACAAAACACGCT
>OX419342.1:571200-581200 GCA_948470475.1 Galaxea fascicularis | reverse complement strand
ATTGCAATATGGGCCTATTCTAGCAGTATTGAACGCATCGAAAACAAATAAAAGAATCAGGATATTTCACACAAGAGTTAAGCTTAGATATTAACTACTGAAGTCGTTTCGTTGAGTATCCTCACTATCCATTTCCTTGTTGTTTGCCTCACCTTTGAAATTCTGTTCACGAAGATTTTAGGTGCTAATGTTGCAGAATTTGACATTGACACCGCCCACCGTGTACCAGCAAGAAATAGCCGCCGAAGACAGGCATCAACCCAGAGCACATACCAACCTATCATTTGCAAGTTTACGCGCCGAATAGCTCGAGATGGAGTCCTAGCGAAACGCAGGGAATAAGACGCCTTACTCCAGAGATCTTCGGCCTTCCTACTGGTACTGATTTGAGGATTTCAATCTACTGTCATCTAATTCCGAGGCTGCAAGAGTTACTACATTCAGCTAAAACTTTTCAGGAAGAGAATAGCTTCAAGTATTGCTGGGCGAAAGACGCAGCAGTCTTCTTACGCAAGACCGAGAACTCAAGAATTTTCAAGTTCAGCCGCTTAGAAGACCTAGAAGAGCTTCGCTGCAACGCCACTAGTCCTACCGCAACTGAAATCCGCTAATGAACGATAAGTACTTTATTGTTATAAGGCTATTATCTATTCAACGTTCTTCTATGTTCTTCACTCATATTTCCCTGATTCTTGATGCAAATGCCAAGGAAAAATAAGAATGTAAACAAGTCTGAGATTTCTCTCTGCAGAATTACCATATTTCGATTATACCGGTAGCCTTGTAATGCTCCATGGTCAATTTAATAATAGCCTATCGGTAAATCATCAACCAACAAAATATGAACTCGAAAACTTACCTAGTCTTTACGATTTAAATTTATTTGATCTTAATGTCAACTTGGATGCAAATATTAGCCCTTACGAAAATTTATTTAAAAATCAAATACAAAGTAGATATTTCTCTCCACACAGTTTTCAGCAGGCAAAATTGAAATGGCCAAAATCGGACTCTTGTTTTTCTATCCTTCACAATAATGTCGTAAGCCTGAACAAAAACTTGGAAAATTTTCAAACACATATTTTAGAGGAGCTTGAACTTCACTTTGATATAATAGGTATTTCCGAAACCAAAATTACCAATTCAAATTTAGGCGCCTTTCAACCGTACATTCCTGGATATAACTTCGAATTCGTTCCGACACCTTTATCCTTTGGGGGTGTCGGCTTATTCATAGATGAAGCACACAACTATAGAGTTATTGAAAAAACTGGTAATGAATATTTTCAAGCTTTGTGGATCGAAATATCATTTGTTAAAAAGAAAAACATCATTTGCGGAGTCATCTACAGGCAGCACAATAAACCAGAACGGTTCTTGCGATATTTCGAAGAGACTATCGAGAAATTTTCGGCTTCAGGTAAACAGATTTGTGTTTTAGGTGATTACAACCTCGATGCCCTAAAAATAGAGAGCTCAAGTTATAGTCATGATTTTTTAATGAGTCTTCAAAGTTGTTATCTCATTCCAACAATTGACAAACCAACTCGAGTAAGACGAACTTCAGTAACACTAATTGATAATATTTTTGTGAATAATCCTGATCACGTCTGTGCTAGTGGCAATATAGTTTCAGATATTAGTGACCACTTTTCGCAATTTTGTATTTTAAACTCTGCTGCAGAACGACCTACAGCTAGAGCTCGAAAAGTCCGCGATTTTTCCAACTTTTCGCGGGATTCCTTTATCTCGGATCTTTCGCAAGTGGATTGGTGCGAGATCTTCATTAGAGGTGGTGAAGATATCAATCATGTATTTTCCATGTTTTATACCAAATTAAACAAGCTTTTGAACAAGTATGCTCCGATGAAAACATTATCTAAAAGGAAAGCAAAACAGCTTTCGAAACCTTGGATTACTAAGGGAATCAGGGCATCAATTAAAATAAAAAATCAACTTTATATGAGTGGAGACCAAAGCAAGTATAAACACTATCGAAATGCAATATCCAATTTAATTCGTGTAAGTAAGAAAAAGTATTTTTACGAATATTTTAATCACAACATATCTAATATGAGAAAGACATGGGAAGGGATAAATTATTTACTAAACCGCAAAAAGAAAAATAATATAACAGTTCATAACCTAAAACAGCGAGGGAGTAATACTACCACCAATGATAAATTTGCGATCTCAAACATTCTAAACAAACACTTTACGAGCGTCGGACCGAATCTAGCAAAAAAACTTTTAAATTCAGACAAACATTTTACTGATTTTCTTGATAAAAGTAACTCACCAGCCTCGTCATTTTTCTTTCAACCAATAATGCCTAACGAAATCAAGTTAGAGATACTCTCAATGCCCAATAACAAATCACACGGGTTTTACTCCTGTCCAACGCACATACTGAAGTGTGCAAGTGATATTATTAAGGATATTTTAGCCGATATTTTTAATAAGTCTGTTGAACTCGGGATATACCCATCTAAATTAAAAATGGCAAAAGTTATACCAGTCTTTAAAAATGATGATGATACAGATCCTAATAACTATCGACCAATTTCATTATTATCATGCTTTAATCGAATTTTTGAAAAGTTAATGTATAAAAGGATGAAAAATTTTATAGAAAAAGAAAACATCTTGTGCACATCGCAGTATGGCTTCAGACAGGGACACTCAACAGAACATGCTATTTTGGATATTGTTAACGAAATACAGTCAAATATGGATAAAGGTCTTATCTCCTGTGGCGTTTTCATAGACCTCCAAAAGGCTTTTGATACCGTTGACCATACTATCTTACTTCAAAAACTGGATTTTTATGGATTTAGAGGTATAATAATTAATTGGTTCTCTTCTTATTTGGGAGAAAGGACGCAAGTTACAGCTGTTGACTCTCTAACTTCTGATATATCAAATATTGTGTGTGGAGTTCCCCAGGGTTCCGTATTAGGTCCTCTGTTGTTCCTTTTATATGTTAATGATATCTACTCTTCGTCACTAAAATTTAAATTCTATCTTTTTGCTGACGATACTAACATACTCTTTTCCCATAAAAATCTTAAATCCTTAGAGAAAATAATGAATGATGAACTCAGTAAGGTATGTAAATGGTTAATATCTAACAAATTAAGTCTTAATATAAAAAAATCAAATTTCATTATCTTCCGTCCCTATCAGAAGAAACTCGCCTACACACCTAAAATTAATATTTTTGATAACCAAACAAACAAGTTCGTGCCATTAGAATGCAAAGATTACGTTAAGTACTTAGGTGTTCTAATTGACTATAGACTTTCTTGGAACAATCAAATTGATGCGATTCTATTAAAAATCAGTAAAACAATTGGATTATTATCAAAATTGCGGCATTCTGTACCTTCCCGCACACTCATTTCTATATATCACTCTTTAGTTGCACCCTATCTTCGCTATGGCTTAATTGCGTGGGGCCAAGCTAGCAAGTCCCAGTTAAACAAACTTCTCGTTCTTCAAAAACGTGCCCTTAGATTCATATACTTCGCTAACTTTCGAGATCATGCAATTCCGTTGTTTCTCGATGCAAATATTTTACCACTTAACTTTCTTTATTATCAAGTGCTTTCAGAAACGATGCATGATGTAAGTAATCATCTTGTACCCTCTAATATTCAAGACTTGTTCCTTCCCACTTCTCGAGTTCATTCATACAATACTAGGTCCTCAACGTCCAATAATTTTTATATAAAAAAATCAAATCTAGAAATTCAAAAATATGCTTTTTCGAGAATTGGCGCGAAATTGTGGAATGAGATACCAACTAATCTTCGTAATCTACCTAAACATCAATTTAAGAAGAAAATTCGGTCATTGTTATTTGAAGTTTTAGAGTCCGATGACTCATATTACGACCTAGACGGAATTATATGCAAGGTGAAGAAACGTACTTCATAACCTTACGCCGTATGGTAACGCTTGTAGATGAAAACGCAATAGTGCCAACGTTGGCAGCGCATTCCTTTGCTTTCATTTGTTACTTAAATCACCTCCTTGTTCAACTTTTCTTCTCTTTTTTTTAACATTACTCTTTCTTATCTCAACTTTATATTCCTACCAATATAATTTTCTTTTTAAGCAGTCTTTGATTTTTCCTTATTTCCGGGCCCGCCTAGATTAGCTACGCTACCTGCGGGTCTGATAATCTGTAACGTATTCTAAATTTCAATAAAAAATCAATCAATTTTTGATTTTTTCAACATCTGGGTATTCGTGAGAACTAGCACGAACTTTGCTCATTTGGTTAGCTTTCTAGCCATAGAATTCGTGGACCGGCCCGTTCCGAAAACGCTGGGCATTTTTGTCACACAAGCGAAAACAAAGCTTTCCTTTCAAAACGCAGTACACAATTTAATTTTTCATCCCCAGTTTCCACGCTTTCCGCTAGGACCGCCTGGCACTGTGACCCCCATTCGGCAACCAAGGAATAAGAACGGTCCACATTTTCTGACTCGGGCTAGCTTTACGGAAGCCCCAGTAAACACCGATGAAGGGAAAATGGTGCAACTTTATTATTTGGTGCTTGGTTGTGTTATATCTATGTTTACATATATATTTATCTTTCAGAGTATGTTCAGTACGGTCAGGTGAGTGAGTTCTTAAGAAGTCGCACTGTACTTTGGGTTTAAAGGCGCGGTGGTGCGACCACAGATGATTTTTTAGGCGCACAGCAAAAAATATAGTCGCATATGCGACCAGTTGGTCGTTAACTTTGAGCCCTGTAAGTTGACACTGCAATAAAGCTACTATTAATTTGCTTACAATACATTCATTTATTCATGCGTTTGTTTGTCTGTCTGTGTTCTACCTTACCACATGACAGACGGGGAGAGCTTCCACCTGCACTGCAAGGCTCTGAAAAGCAATCATAATGATTTATCCTTTACTTTTTGAATACTGACCATCACCGAAATACCATTTTAGCTTTCTTATGATTCACATTCACTCACTTTGAAAACGATACGTCTGTAAAAGAGCTAGCTACCATGGACAAAAAGGGTCACTTTTGAGCGTGCAGATCAGTTGATATGGCTAAGAGCTGAATTTTGATATTCTAGCAAATAATATTTCGTGTAAACAAATGCTTCTAGATGGGATAAAAGGCAGGAAAAAAAAACAGTCGAAAGTCGAATGTGGCCCTTTTGGATCACGATAGCTAACACAGCTTTCCCACAAACCTCCACTGTTTCCAAGATTTCAGCACATGCCAAGGATAGTGGGCTCTGTCCGAACACTGAGGATTTGTTAACAGTACTTTTTTGATCACCTAAGGAGCTGCCAAAAACATGCAGTGTGAGTTGAAGGCTTTTGATAATAAACACAAGAAACCAAACCAGCACATGGCCCATGGGTAACAGCTTCTCGTCCCCCGGGGGATGGGGGGAGGGGAGTTACTTAACAGATGCTTGGGTAGGGAGGTGCGACCTGGGCGTTCAAACCCTGACCCTGTTTAAGACACAAATCTCTGAGTTTTTAAGGCAGAATTCATGGATTTTTCAGACCCTGAAACTCTATCGCAAATAGACAGCGACAAGGATTTGCGGTTACCACTTATCTTTTTTGTAGTGTAATAACATGTAATTATCAAAGGCAAGGGAAGCCCACCAATAACGGGCGGCTTGTGGTCAGGCTTCTATAGACAAACATCTAAGCTTATTCTGTTTAAGCCATTGGGTCATGTACCGATACCCTGTTTAAGACAGAAAGTGATGAAATCGATGCCCTGTTCAAGACAAAACACCCTGAACACCATACCCTATTGGACCGCACGTCTCTGTTGAGGCCTAGTCCTTGCTGGATAAATGTTCACTGAATTGAAGCTACTGTCCTTTGAGTCAATTCAGTAACACTGCCAAGTTTACTTCTGATTGCCCTTGGGACAGTTTGGGAAAGTTGTACCGTTGATTAATCCCCAGGAACACAAGGGAAAAAGGACTATTGGAAGTGACTGACGCATTTATAAACTGAACTGTTTTTCACTTCAACTCAAATTAAGTGCGCTCACCTGGGTTGAGACGTTTTCGTCAACACATCAATACTGTGTGATATCAAAAGACAGCTCTGCTGGAGACTACAAATTCCGTCAAGGGAGTAAATGTTTGGGAACAGTCAAACTACTGATTTCCATCGGACAGAGTTAGTGGGGCTTAGTGATCGGGTTTCCAAACTAAAACTACGGAATACCATTATGGCATCTGGCTGCCAAAATTGATAAACAACAACAACAAGAACTTAACTTGGCGTGGCTAAGAACAACCCACGAGAAAAGACAGCAACGCCCAGTCGCCCCTGGTGACTTACTTTCGCCTTTCAGTTTGGCGACTAGAAAATCTTAATTTTGGTACCAAACTTATATGCTGGCATCTTGGATTTCAAGGGTTTAGAGATTTTGGGCACCCAATTGCTTTTCTTACAGCACAGCCTTGAAAGAGGCTTTTTATTTGGCATTTATACACAAACAATCTCGGTATAAAAGGATACGTTTCAATGTTCTGAAGACTCACAGGGTCTGCATTGAATGATGAGCGGTATAACTGTCCGTACCTCTCACCAAGACTGCGGAAAAGTTTGCTACATTCCGACATCTAACAAGTAAACATACAGGACTGCTTTTTAGCTGATAAAGTTTCTCAATCATCTTACAGTTTCAAGTGGAGTTGGCATTATTTCAAACTAGTTCTGTTAACTGACCAAAAAACTATTAATGGGAATTTGAGAGAATAAAGTGACATTGTTATTATCATTAGTATTAACATTCACGTTATTAGCCGTTCCGAAATTCAAAAGGGAACTGGGGCGAGTTTCAAATTTGAAGTAATCGATAAATTGACACCATCACATGAAAGATAACATTGAGATTGGTCGTTTGACCAAGTTTGATTTTTTTAGGTTGAATAGAGACCAAGTTATGGACCTTGAAACATAGCTCAAAATCCATACAAATGTCTCTAATTTTGTGACAGCATCCCCCAAAACCATACAAGGCTATAGCTAAACCTATGACTATTCAAGACTTACCTGAGTTGCAAAATGACTCAGTCGCTGAACATCTTGACCAGTTGCCATGGCAACAGCTGTCGCTATGGCAGGCGGAGGGCAAGATTTCATTGTAGCACAAGAAGCCAGAAGGAGGCTGTGCGCCTGGAACATTTCAACCCTCAAACTTGTAAAGGTGCATTGGAAGGTGAACTGGTTATTTGAAGACACAGAAGCCTGGAAACAAGATACACCCACTGTATGTTAGGAAAAACTGTACAGAGTGGCCACAGAATATTCAAAGTTTGGCTTCTACAGTGCAGGTTATACAACCGTAGAAACCAAGGTTAAAAACTCAACAATGCAAAGGAGATGATAGAAACAGAAACTGTTGCAAGACTTGTGGCCCACAATTTAATTAGCACACCTTAAGTGTAGTGATGCCCTTGTGGTACTTAGAAACAGCATCAGATATCTGGCTAGAGAGTGCCAGCTGGGTATCACATTCAATACGCAACAGACTCTCAGCTTCACAGAATAACTTCAGTGCAGTAAGCCAGAAGTGAAAGTGCTCAGATGCAACCTAAGGGCAAACCAGCATGGACAAATTATTTTCAAGACCTATTACTTGCATGGAGCTTTTATGTTTTGACAAATGAAATTCTCATAATTAAATAAAAGCAAGAAAGTACATATTAGATAAATAAAAGAAAAAAAAAAGAAACAATGAAACTTAAAAAAAAAATACAGAAATGCAAAATGTTTTACATACCTTAGATGACAAGTTCCTGAAAAGTTTAGCTGCGAGGCTGTGAAAACCCTGGAAATAAAAGGAGAAAGTGTTTGAGGGCAGAGCATCCATTATTATTGTCCACATACCAGTATTTTTGAAAATGTTTTCCTGCAAATGAGCTCATAAAATGTGAAGATTACTCCCTTGCTCATTTCTTTACCAAGCTTAACATTATTTTAATAACGACTTAAATACCAGTCTCGTGGCTTGCTTGCCAACTCTAAACATAGTCCAGTATCTGGTTGTGGTGGTTAATTTCCCCAGTTGTTCCAGCATTAAATCATCTAATCTCAAACTTTCTTCTTCTGCATGAACCACACCCTGATAAGACTGAAAAATCAAAGTTGCCATGCCAACCTATGTCAAAAAAAGTAAAATAATCATGAAATAAGTACTTGACAAATTTCAAACAATGCATCATTATTTTAAGTGAAGATTCCATTACTTGTTAATGCTATCAAGTTAAAACATACCACTAAATCTTTTGATTCCTGGCTGCCATCATCAGCACTGACTATGACTTTTCTAAAAAGGGAAAAAACCTCTTCTCTTAAAGGTGCAAGGGCAGCTGGAATCTGTGTTGCCAGGGTGACCAATGTATAGCAGAGTGCAAGTGCTATAGCACCTGTGGAAAAAAAAAAGATGTCGTCATCACCATCACCATCATCACTGCTACGACAATTTTTCAATGAATTTGTACACAGACTTTTGGTGAGGCTTTGAAATTGCCTTCCAGTAACCACCAAACTTCACAACTTGTATAAATAAATTATTTATTTTCTGATTCTTCCTTACAACACAAAAGACACTACATAAATAATAATTGTGCTGATACGCTTTCCTGATCAGCACAGCAGGTAGAAGAAAAGGTTTCTGTAGTTTTGTATTTTTTAACCAATTACCTGAGACTGAAGGAAGGAGACTTGCTAGACTCTCCACAAGAGAGGAAGCAGCTTGAGGGTAGCTATCCACTAAGTTGTTCACTGACAACAAACACACCTAAACAATAAGCAACAGAAACAAATATGCACGCATAACAGCAACTTAGTTTTGTTGAACAACTAAAGTTGTCTGCAGTGTTCCTGATAAAAGAGGGTTTTCAGGTCAAAATCCCAAGAAAGTTGGCACCCTGACCCAACACACTAAGTTGCTGAGTAAGTAAATTTGGAAGACCCACATCTACTGACCCGACATAAATCTTCTATGACCCCCAAACTCTAAAATTTATCTGGAACACTGGTCGGACATCAAATCACACAAGCCCAGCTCAGCAGTGAGGATGATTTATTGCATATCAGATAATTTTCTACCTGTAATGGCTGGAGTTGTCCATTGACACAACAGACAACAGCACAGGTCTCCAATGCCAAGACAGCTTGTTCACAGAGAGAAACATTTTCTTTATCTGGTAAATTAAATATAACAACAATATTTGTTAAGTAATAAAAAGCTTTAATTTAATGACAGATAACCGATTAAGCAAAGTAATGAACAATGTCTGAATATCAGCTGATGGACACACCATTCTTTATTCCTGCCACAGCAATATTGACAAGAAGTTCTGATGTTAAAGCAGCTACAGCTGAATTACAAGAGTTAGACTCCTTCTGACAAACTTCAAGAACTGCAAAAGAAATAAAACAGATAAAAGATACAATAATAAACTGTGCTGAGGTAATATTGCCAAATGTATGGCCACCAACTAAATATGCATGGAAAGCTTATCAAATTGGATGTGGTTTGTATTTTTGATCTCACAGACTGGATTAGTTTAAAAGAAAGGCAAATTTATTGGTAGTAAAGAAAACTGCATATTTTGTTTCAAGACAGGTAAGTGCTAAAAGAGACAGGGTTCACAAGCCAAGTTCTAATTTGATGGAATCCTTGCTGTGACATCTACACTCAACTCTTTCATTACCACAAAATCAAGCTTTCTGTTTGCCAGCTTACCAAGCTTTACAAATTATTGTTAGGATAATATTGATCTACATTGTACCTCTGTCACAGCTTAGGAAGTCAACTGCTTCAGATCTTGATAAAGTTACCAGTGTTCTGAGTGCAGCAAATGTAAGGTGATCATAGCAGCTGTTTGTGATATACTCACACAGGCCCTGACAACACAAACAGCAAAACGTGCAACAATATTTAAGAATAATTCAAAATACATGTCTTTTTCTGCACTGACACTGA
>OX419342.1:563700-566200 GCA_948470475.1 Galaxea fascicularis | reverse complement strand
GGCATTGGCACTTTTCCCTAACCCCCTGTCTTCTTGCCTTTAAAAGCGTTCTGTTTGGATGTTTGACTTGCAAATGGAAATCATATCGGTTTTAGATTATCAATATTCTTAAACTTCTTACCCCTTTTTGTATTTTTATAGTCATTTTTTATATGTATTTAAATTACAAGACCCCCTTTGATACCAGTGTTTGTTACGTAAACTGACAGGGTTATCCTGTTTAAATATCATACCAGACATTGATTACCTGGCCATGGTCCTCATAAATAGTAGTGGCCAAAAATTTATTTATTTTTTATTAATTTATTACAATTGAATGGCACAAATTAAAAAAATTAAATTAAAAAAGTTAAAATATCTAAAAACCTCCCACACTCATGATAAAATATTACTGCAGGCCCAACCCAATCTCAATGGAAAAATACGTATTGGAAAAGTAAAAATATCAGAAAACAACAGAAAATACACCAAAGCTGTCATTTTCCACGCACCAACCAGGCATGCAACAACACTGATAATGCCAGTTACATTACCTTTATCGAGCTCTGCTAGGGCAGAGTTTGCATCTTGCCAACTGTCTGAATTGTTGGAAGATTTTTCGCCAAAGTTCATGAAAGTTCCAAAGCTCAATGCAGCCGCCATGTTGGATAACGTATCCCACAAGTCAACACCAGTCCAGCGTTTGTCGATGAGGATGCTGGGATCCCCCGGGAAAAATATGACCAATCAAAGAATAGAAAGTTCCCGCGAAATACAAAGCATTTATTTCGCGCGGAAAGGTTTGTTTAGCGAGGCAATGATCGCGTTTCTGAGTTGAAAATTCCCATTTTTGCATGAAATGAAACAGAAATGTCCCTTCTTACTTCAATTTTAAGACGCCAGATTGTCCCTAGTCCTTCAGGAAGAGGTGGGTGTCGAAACTGAGGAAAAATAACGCGATACGATAAGCTGTAGTGAAGGCTGTGGCAAAGATCGCAGTCGATGAACAAAGTTTCATGTATATTCTTGTTCTCTCAACAATTAGCTTTTCCCGTCGACTTTGCCTTGGAATACTTCAGATGCCAAAAAGATGATGAACATTTTGCGAGAAGAAGAGGGGTGGGTACTTCTCCTTTTGTAGTGCAGATTTGAATCTAGTGAACGACGAGCACGACTGCTCGTAAATCGTTTGCAAATCTGTTATTTAAGTAATCTTTGTTATATGCACAGAAGCTTTTATATATCGTAGTTGGAATGCTGTTGAATGGCGAAATTTTCCTTTCAGATCTTTGTTCCTCCGTTTGCTTGTCGTTTCAACAAAAGTAAGTTTTCAATTTGTCTCAATTATTCCGAGGCCCTCGATTTGTTCTTCATTTGGGTAACTAGTCTCAAGAGCCTAACATTGCTATGTTTTATTTCAAGACGCTCTCGGTGGTCACATGCTAGGCATAGCTGACGAAGACGGCTGGGTTCAAATACTAGACACAAGAAAAAGGGGACAGAAATCAATTGTCAAAGGTACTGTATACAAAGCAACTTTCCGAAAAAACTGTATCTTATTTTTTGTCAAATACACACTCTGGTATTATTCTGTTTCCTAAGAAAGTATTTTATTCCACGTTGTAACGACTATCTGTTTTTATATAGAATGGCATGCCCACGAGAATGCTGTATTTGATATTGGGTGGATGGAGGGAGAACAGATGCTGGTAAGGTCTGAAAAAAGGCTAGTGAAAGCTCTGTTTTGACTCCACTGACGGCAAGATAAATTTTATCTTGGTGCACCAATTGGTAGAAGCCTACCTTTTACCAATTGGGGATTGACTGGCTGACTGATTGATTGACTGATTGATTGACACTGCAGGTCACAGCTTCTGGAGACCAGACAATCAGACTGTGGGATGTCAATCGTGATGACTGCTTAGCACTTTTTAAAGGACACAGTTGTAGTGTAAAATCTGTGGACTTCAGAGAGGATGACATATGTAAGTTCTGTTGTTTTGTTGGTGAATGTCGTTCACCTGAGGTTTGCACTACAATCTTCAATAATTATTGATTGACTATGAGTAACAAACAAGGGATAAAGATAATGCAAGTTGTAAACGAAATAGCAGGAGAAAGTTACCAAATGTGCAAACAGGACACAATATTTATTGTATCAGGTCATGCAGGTGAATTTCTCACCTAAAATGGTATAAGATATAAGGATCTTTTAAACCTCCAAAAAATTTCCAATCCTATTTTGTAAACTCATCAGCCATTTCGTCCTTTCTTCTCAGTTGTTTTTGCATCAGGAGCAAGAGATGGAAGTGTGATGGTCTGGGATATGAGATGCAATCGTCGCTCTGGTCACTTTAATGAACCAGTCAACATAATATACAATGCACACACTGTAAAATCTCCTGGAACCCCTCAAACAACAAAAAAGAAAACAAGGAGACCCTCTACTGTCAAACCTGCCTTGGTAAGTTAATGAGTATCTCTACATTTCATGGCTCATCAAAAATGAGCAGTCCAGATA
>OX419342.1:516200-558700 GCA_948470475.1 Galaxea fascicularis | reverse complement strand
CCTTGGACAAAACCAAAAAACTGGTTAATGGAGTGGAGTGCTTACTACAAGGCAAAGGACAAAAATAAAAATGTACAGCTTCTTGATAGACAAAGTGAAAGTAAAGGCAGAGAGACTGTACATACAACAAATAATACAACATCTGATTCACATCCTTTTACTTAACAAGTAAGCAAGCCTTTATTTTCGTTTTTTGGGTTCAAAAGTTGGTGTAAATTACTTTACAATCAAAATGATCAAATCATGAAAATTTTGAAGCAAACCAGAAAGTGATGTGACCAGAAACATTTTGTGGTTGTGGTTCAGGTTGTTGTTCACCTCCAAGAGTTGCCAATTTAATATCTCGGTGGAAAAGAGCCCAAGCACTGACTTAGCACGAAAGATCATATTTACTGGGCATACAGACTGGTTACTGTGTCAGACAAGGAAGTTCTACCTCAAAATTTGGAGCCCTGGATTTAAAAGATTAGCCCATCATTTTAGCTTAAATCTAAACCAGACGAGGTGACACATGAAGCTGAACACCTGAGTCATTACTTTCATGCCCTTTCACCCTTTATTCTCTTACTTTTATGAAATTAAAAGATGATTTTTAAGATGAGGTTCAGTTGAACGAGATTTTAATTTACCGGCAAGCATTTGGCAATACAGCCTTCTTAAAATTGGCATAAATTATAGCAACCAAGTAAAACACTTGAAAATGCCAATTACAAGTGATGTCACAATTGGGTAAAGCCATCTGGAAAGAAGATTCTAAAAATTTTGCCATGTGACTTGTTTTTACATGAATAAACTGGGATCTAAAAGATTGTGAAGAAGCATGGTCCTTAAACTCTTTGATTATTGTTCTCATGTTTTGTTATCAGACTTTGATATGTATAGGCTGCAAAGGAATGCACCATCATTTTTTGAGGTCAGAAGGATTTTACTAACCTTTACCTGGCCCTGTGCCCACAGGCTTTTAGAAATTTTTAAGTGAATAACCTCAACTCCTGCCAATATATTTAACATGCACTCTTCCCTGAGCTAAAACAAAGAAGTATCAGAGCTGTATTTACCATAAATTGGAATCTTCTACCTCCTGACATCCACATTCTCCCACACCTAAATCAGTCTTTAACCTGCCTTTGTATGTTTATATTTTGGCATTTGTAAAGTAGTGCAGAGCCCCATTGAAGCCAGCCTTGCTGAACTCTGCAGTGACAAGTCAACCAAAGGACACTTCATCACTAAATTTAAGTATGCAGGGATGTGCTGGGAAATCCAACTCAACCTGCCATTTCCTGTCAAAGTAGCAGGCATAAAAATCCCCCTAGGCCCTGAACTCTTTCCCTCGTAAGAGTGACTTTATAGATTTTACTCTGGCTACCACCACACACATGTAAGATGAGGGTTCTGGCACAGTTGGAGACATTAAGCTGGGAGCCTTTTTTTTTTTGGCTAAATTCGCCTTAGGCCAGGGCATGTGCAAACGCTCCTCA
Organism: Galaxea fascicularis; assembly: GCA_948470475.1. NCBI lineage: Eukaryota > Metazoa > Cnidaria > Anthozoa > Scleractinia > Euphylliidae > Galaxea > Galaxea fascicularis. The sequence goes on along the minus strand of OX419342.1, from coordinate 557,219 downwards.
CCCCGTACAATGCAAGGAGGGCTGAGCCCTGAAGGGGCGAAACCCCCACCCCCGGTGCTCCTTGGGGTGGAAGCTAATTTTGTGGCGCAAGCCCAGGCAAGCCGGCCCTCAGCGCGCCCCAGCATGCCCGGGCAACACCCCTATTAGAGGCCACCAGACACTTTTACTCATCAAAGGGAGACCCCTGAGAGGTTAAGAATGGGGCTGCACTTTGTGATAGCAATAATATTACGGTACACACTAGGCTTGTTTCATTAAATGTATTGTGTTTTTATTGGCATCCAACACAACTGCAATGCATTTAAGACTGAAAAGAAGATAACTGGGATCTTAATGTGAGACTACAGACAAAATGCTTTCAGGTGATACACTTCAAATCAATTTTAACACAGGTTAATTAGATTTAGACTGCTAGTTCAAAAACTGCAGTGCACATCTTAACTTAAATCCACTCTTCCTACTGTTGTGCTTTGTAACTCATACTTCTCAGTTATTTCCTTCCTCTGGCAAGTTATCAATGGGAAGCTGGCGATGAAGTATAAAGAGAAAAAAGTAGTTGAATCAAATGATTAAACTATTTTAGGAGGAAAGGAAATTTATAAGCCAACATGTTCTTATCTTAACTAGAGTAGCCAGTTTCTGTTCATCGCGTATGAGATAATTGTGTGTTAATTAAAACCTTTAATCAAAAGGTGCTATATTAAGTATACAATTATTAATTATTAACCTTTCCAAAAAATCTTTAGAATGTTATTGTTTAAATGCAAGCTAGTGACTTACATCCACTTCAATGCCTGGTGCCTCATAGCCAAATATTTTGGAGTAGAAATAATATTCTCCATCCAAAGAGAATTTGATGTTCTCTGCCTTACGAAAGCCATGTTGTTCACCTGAAAGATAAAGGAGAAAAATGTCATGTTAAAACTAACATTTGAAACCTAGAAACAAAGATTGAACTAAAACTCCATCATAACTGTAAAAAAGTGTTCAAAACTGATTTTGCTATCAATAGCTCTGATTTTAGCATTAATAGGACAGAATACAACTATTGGGGAGTTGCACTTTAGAGTTCTTTTTTCCCCAAAATGTCTGGTATCAGAATTTCACTGTATCCAATTCAGTCTGCAATCTTACTTGTGATGAAACAAATAACACTCCCACCAGTCAATTTCCTAATTTTGTTAATTACTTAGAAAATGACGGACTGAATTGGACTCCACTTGCTCCTTTTAGCATCATTAATCAATGTATAATTTCATTAACACTCAATTTGGGGAGAAGAGAGGTGTCGTTCCTATTTTGTCACATTACATACTCAGAAAATAACAGAGGTCTCCAAACAGGAATCAAGCGACAGGACACTCATGGGAGCTACTGGAGGTCACTCATATGTTCAATTCCTGTTGGGAAAACTTACCTTTCCACTAAGTGTGTGAACATAAAGAAAAAAAATGTCACATCTTTCAGAGATAACTTTATCCGTTGATAAAACTTTGAGGGGTTGGTGAATGGTCAACCTGTCATAACCAAACAAGCTGACCAAAAATGTTTATAATAACTTTTGACTCATATACCATCAACTTAAAACCTGAAAAATCATTTGCATCTTCCAGACAATGTATCCCTGAAAATTATCCACGTTGCCATCCTATTCCAATCCCACAAATTTAATAAAGGAGAGAATGATGAGCCCACATCAGATACTAAAACACAAGACCTTCACCTTCAAATTCTTTGTATGCCACTGGATTTCCCTTTTCTTTTACTGCCTCATACATCTTCGTTGCCTGGTTCGGTGGTACAACCTAAGAAAGATCAAGCACACACTTGCAACTGAATTTTTTAACCCAGTCAATAACTGAGTAACAGCTTTGATAAGACACCAGGGACCATTAGTAAATTTTAGGCAAAACAAGATGGTTAATATGTGGGGTTAATTAAAGGTTTAACTGTGGCACCTACCTTGTCCTCACTTCCTTGGAATATACACAGTGCACAGTCCATAAGGTCAACACGGTGGATTGGTGACCTTGCTATGTACACAGTTTTATCTTCGTCTTTGTCAGTATGGTATGGGCCTATCAGTGTCTCAGTGTAATGGCTCTCAAACTTATGAGTTTCTTTAGCAAGAGCTTCAAGGTCAGATATTCCATAAAAGCTTGTCCCTGCACTAAAAACCTTGTGAAATGTCATGGCAGCTAAGGCAGCAAAGCCACCAGCAGAGCCACCATCAATAACCAGTCTAGCAGGATCAGCTTTTCCTTGATCTGCCATAGCCTTTGCCCCAGTGCAGCAGTCTTCAATGTCTAAGATACCCCACCTGTTACAAACAAAATTCAGTGCCATTTGTTAAATTTACTGCATTTGGACCAGTTGCTGTCACTTTTTATGAATCCTATATATTGAACTGCTGCTTACATAAATGAAAATATGGACAATTGTTGCAGTTTTGAATGCCACTCAAGGAATAACTAAAACAAAAGGCTTGAAAATTCATGTAGATTCAATTTTTGCACAAAAAATGAAATTTTGGCTCATTTTTTGGCAAATGACATCAATGTGTCCATTTGATGTGTTTTAATGGTTTCATATGGTCCTGGAAAGGTCATTAAATTTTAGGGCACAAAAAGTATATGAACCCTGATTGGTGAAATGCACAATTTTTGTCGCTCACAGGGTTATTACCAATCAGAAACTAACTAGCTCCTATAGCTAGTTGGCTTGTTAATTAATTGCTGGCTCAGTTGGATGACCACTGCACCAATTTTACAGAGGTGAAGGTATCAAAATTAAATCTTGCACAAGCATATGGACTAATACATCCAGACTTGCCAACAAATAGGGTATTGGGGCTAAAGAAGGAAGGGTGGTGGAGGACTCAAAATATTTCAAAGTGGAATTTAATGGCCTATTATTTTCTTTGAACATTATGTATGGTAAGAGTCCACATTAAAACTGCTTAATTCCTTGGAGGACAGCTGGGGTCCTCCAATGAATGATGTGATCAAGGTTACTAAGGAAAATATGCTATGAGATAAGTCTAACCCTTTAAACCAAAGAGCGATCAGCATCAAATTTCTCCTTGTAATATGATGCCTTATAAAGCAGAGTGGTCATGAGAATTAAGGGCAGGATCACAAAAGATCATGAATTTGCTCGATATTTTAACAACTTCCCACTATTTCCATTAAGGAAATCTGCAGGGGAAATAAATGAGAATGTAAATTTTCATCTCAGGGTTTAAAAGCTTAATAAAACACAGTACAGTTATATTCTTAAGGAATTTGTTCAAAGTATTTATCAATAAATTACTTCTTTTTAAGAGCATTTCTGTATTTTGTGCCAAAGCCAGTGCTGCCACGATAGTTGACATCAAGCACTGCAAACCCTCTGGATGTATAAAACTGCTTATTGAGGTCCAACGTAGGAGAACATGCTGAAGTAGGACCGCCATGAACCTTCACCAGCAGTGGAGGGAATTCATTCTCGGGGCCTTCATATTTCTTGTTCTGAGTGTAAATTAACAAAACAATGATGGCTCAACTGAACTTTGATTCCTATGTGGTTGAAGTGGTCTGAATATTTGAATAACCATACCACTCACAGGGTGATCAATGCCTAATTTCTCCTTATGTAGCACTGCTCAATCAAATATAAAGGTTGTGAGAAAAAAGGAAGTGATCAACAAGTAACAAAGGTCTTGACTGTTTAATAGATTCTTCTCACCACCATAGAAAATGTATTGAAAACAGTATGAAGAATAGACACCCTGATATTAGGGTTTAAAGGATTAAATTGTAAAAAAAACTCAAACAATGTGCTGATTACTTTCCACTCAACAAAATTACTCAATTCTGATTGGTCAAGAGCAGTACAATTAAGTTTCCATGACAATGACATGTAAGTTCGTAATTTTGATGAATGTACTACAAATAAAAAATTGCACAACCTTCTCGTACAATTCAGGATTAATTGGTACAAGTGTTTTTGAAAGTTCTCAAATTGAGAACTTTCAAAAACACTTGTACCAATTAATCCTGATTGTACTCGAGGTTGTGCGATTTCCTATACAAAGTCACTTGTGCCTACTTCAAAACTTTCTAGTAACAGTGTTACAGTTCTGTGAAATCTTCCACACTCAGTCATCGTTGGGCAAGCATAGGTATCAGTACTTCAGACAGTTGTTTATTTACAAGAAGTTGTAATTATTGGGTTTCAGTAATTGACAAGTCACAATGCACTAACACAACCCATTCATTACAGTCCATTGGTTTTATCAGCCAGTTTTACTGTTGTATAATTCATCTAACACAAAAACAAAACAAAAACGGAAAATGTACCTTAGGAGGATAATAATATCCATGGGCTTTGTCATCATAAGTTGTATCCCATGATACTTCCATGGGATTGCTGTAGTATTCAGGATCAACAACACCAGCATGTGACTTCCGTACCACAGTTGTGGTACCTGAGTTAACATCTACTTTTATCAGCCTTGAAAATATAGTTGGACTGCCAGCTACCAAGTAGGCACATTTCCCATCTGGAGAAAAACGCACCTGAGAGAAAGCCTTGTAGTCCTCGTCCAGTTTAATGGCCTGTGGTTCACCAGATGGTTTCAAGCATGCAAGAGTCTGTTTGAAAAAGAAAAACTATGAATCATTCAATATTCAAGACATTTCTTATTATTACTTTCAATTTTTTAGCCATATTTATAAACACCAAGAAGAAGCAACATGTAGCTTTCTACTGTTGTGGAAATTGTTAACTGTGTACTAAAATTTTGAGCAAGTACTTTTAATTAAATTTTCTATTGCAGGAATGGCCTGTTTACCATGAACAGACAGATTTCCAATTATTTTCTTGGACCAAAAGAAACTAGTATTGTTTACAAGGCCCTTGGAGTAGGGGGGGCTAATGTGATTACATAAGCAAGAGCCAACTAGGGCAGTCTGGGGGCATGCTCCCCCGGGAAAATTTGAAATTTAAGTCTTCTGAAATAGTAAATGGTTTGAACCCAGATTTTTTCATCTGTTCAGGAATAAACATAATGACTAACTGCCTCATCTGGCTGTGTTTGTATGAGAAGTTGTAACCCTCAAAAATCTAAATTGGATTGAAATGGACAAATCAGAAAAAGGCAGTTTCCTGATCATGAGAGGTCCGTATTTTTGACATAAAATAATGTAATGTACTTTTTTGTAAAAGACAGACCTGGTTTACTTAATAGTGATTTAATCCGCCAAAAAAAGTGGGAGGGCTTAATTAAGCCCCACCCCACCCCCTGTGTGGTCCCTGGTTTAATAACAATTTTTCCAAGACACAACAACAAAACTTGAAGGTTAGCCTTAGTTTTTCAAGTTGCAATCCATTTTCTCCTGGTCGTCCATAGCCATAGAGAATTCCATAGAGCCATAGAAACTCCAAAGCACATGTTACATACAAATTAAATATACATCGCATGAAAACTGCAAAAGGTCCTGTTAATAGCAAATACATGCACACCTTTGGATTTATCAAAATTAAGTGACAGTACTCCTTTAAGTGAAGAGACATGGTTGTGATTCTTAAACTGAATTTGAAGGTCAAGATTCAGTAAATTATGCTATGACGATAGCCTTAAAAGCCTATTTTTCATAACATACTGAGCCATAGACAACCAGTATGTCCCCACTGCCAGTAGGATTGCAAGAATATGGACTCCCTCCAAACTCCCAAGCAGGTTCACCGATCTCTTTTTCCATGGGCAACAAATTGGTTTCCTGGTCATCATCCAGTCTATACAGGTTCCACCAGTTTGACTGGTCATGGATGTACATTAATGCATCATCTGGGGACCATTTAGGAAGCATAACACTGATGCCAACTCCCCCTGCAACCTGAAGACATGAGCAGACAATTAATTGAAAAACTAACTTACCCCTACCAATCCAATTAAGAGACTGTTACAAAATGGGAACTTATGGCAACTTTTGCTTGTAGAGCAGTATATATAGTCTTTTAATCATATAGAAAACTCTACACATGACCTGGCTAGCATTTTAGAATTTTTTCCTTTCTCTACGAGCATGTGGGCAAAAACAACAAAAAATATGGACAAAGTACAACTATATTTTCAATAACTGAAAGAAAAACCAGCATACAGATACTTCTTTAGTATGAGCGACGAAGAGAGCAACAGCGAGAGCGAGTTTTATCATCGCTAAAAAGGCCATATAATAAATAACTTATTTGCCTCGTCCATTCGGTCATTACAGGGAAATCTCAGACCTTGGCCTCGATGTATTGACCTCGCTATCGTTCGGTCAATACATCAAGGCCTCGGTCTGAGATTTCCCTGTAATGACCGAACGGACGAGGTTAATAAGTTGTATGTACTGTACTTTTCAATAATTGTGATCTAACCTACACAACCTTCTCTGTAATACAAGTGGTGGAACAGAGAATTAACTCAAGTGTAAATTAAAGTGCTAAGATAAACCCATGAAAAACCCACTGGGCGTTAGCCCTAGTAAAGGGTATCAGGGAACCACACGAGGCCAAGAAAAAATTCTTATGACCTCGGTGGGAATCGAACCCACGACCTCCAGATTAGATCTACCGTTGCTCTGCCGACTGTGAATTAAATTGATAACCAAGGGTCGTTTATAGCAAGGAACAGTCAAGTTAGCTATTGCCCCACTCTGGATGCATGTGCTACCTGCTGGAGCAGACAAGACCCTAAATATTGACAACAGTGAGAGTAGTATGTAAGCTGTGATAACCATCACATGATCTCAGATTTTTTTACCTTTCTTTTTGTTCCATGCTTCAAGGAATGTCCATCATCAGACAGATCTCCCAGCCACAGCTCTGTGCTATCCCATGGCTGCAAACAGAGGTTTAAATAAAGATTATTACAGAAAAATGTTGATTTCTGATTTTTACAAGATGCTTTTATTCCAGGTATTGAGCCCTAACTATAAATGCCAATATAAAGACATGGTTACGTTAAACCTAAAAAATCTGCATCATTATCACTTTTTCTTACAAAATCACCTTAAGCCAGGTCTACACATAGCCAAGTGATTTTTTGTGTGTGATGGTGATGTACAACAACTCAAAAAATATTGCATCACAATTCACCATTGAAAGCAAAATATCACTCATGTAGCCATGCCTTCAGATATGAAATGACACGAAACAGTTGAAAGGCTGGAGGCATATCAAAGCATATCATAAAAGCAGACACTGTACTGGTCACAGTATCGTGGTTTATTATATGGCAAGCTCAGCGAGCGGGCAAGATGAGGTGAATTCTGTGTTCTGATTGGCTACCCGAGCAGGAAAGGTGGGCTGATATTGCCCCTACTCGGGATTGCCTGTTTTGTTCCCGCAATAATATTTTGCCGAAGTCCAAGCAGGTGCATGAAAGTTTTCTTTTGCAAAATATTTTCCATAGCAGTAACTAGCTTTTCTGTGATTTCTCTGTCGGGATGGAACTAGAAAACAAGAAAACCGAAAGCATCAACAAGAATGAAAACAAAGAAAACAAAACATGACTTTTGCACATAACTGGCTTCCTTTTCAGTGCTTGAAATTAAACAAGTAGGAACTTCAAGATAATTTTTTTCAGTGTTCTTTATGCCATATAATAAATCCTTTATTGACCAATCCAGTTCAGTCAAGATGGCTGGATATTGGCCCTGTTCTCTTTTTACATTATTGTGGACCTCGACTTCATCTCAGTCCATAAAAATGCAAAAAGAGAACTTGGCCAATATCCAGCCATCTTGACCTCACACTTGGTCAATAATTCATAATTATATGTATAACAAAATTAGCTGGCACAGTCCTACCATGTTAGGATGTTCCCACTGTACCCAAGCCAAAGTCCCACTCTGAGAAACTCTTGGTGTTGAATAGAAGCTTGAACCTGACACCTGCCAATGCATGATAGAAACTGTGAACAGTAGTTTGTACTTGATTCAATTTTCTAAAAAACCAAATGAGGAACAATGAGGGGCAGAGCTGAGTGACTGTTTCATTGGATATGCCAATCTTTATTACAAAGGCATGATCTTTTTACAAAACATATTTAATGTATGAGATTTTGAAGTTCACATTACCCTGAATTTTAAAGATGTTACTGTATGGCAAATCTGTAATAATTTTTGTCGATACTGACAGAAACACTTTACAAAGAGTTCTGCATTGCCACAGTTTCCAAACTTTAAGGAGAATATATGGCAGTTATACTTTCCTATCTTGAATATATTCAAGGAATAGAAGTGAATTTCAGAGTTAACCAATCAGAGCATGTTTATAGTGAAAGCAATGCCCATGCAGGCCTTTTCAGGAAAAGAGAGGAATAGTTAACAAAATAATATGGGTAACGCACCAGTACAAACTGTTTCTTAGTTTTGCGGTTGATGGATACAAGTGTGTTTTGTGCCTCTTTAGCTCCTTGACTAAGCACGTCATGATCTTCACGCACACAGACTACAATGTGCTTTTTGTACATTGCACCATCTGCATATCTCTGATCTGTGCCTTCAGGTGTGAGGAGGACTGGCTCAGAGTTAGAATTCTTGAGCTTTTGACAGTACAGCCTCTGATCTTTGAAGTTTGAAAAATAGATGCGGTACTTGTGCACAAAGAATGCACCCCCTCCATACTCGTGCACAGTTGTTCTGCAGCTGAAATCTGGAGGAGTTAGGTCCTGTGGTTTTGTTTGTCCTGGTGTCCAAGAACAAACAACATATCTACCCTCTTCCATGGGACGCATCTCAGACCAGAACACTGTGTCTGGGTAAAAAAAGAAATATAGACAGTGACTATTAACACAGTTTCCACTAGTAGGATTCCATGGCCCCCTGTGTCTGAACGAAAGGTAACCCAAAAAGGAATAAATGCAAGATGCATTCCACACCCCCTCTCCCTTTAAGTAGAAGCTAAAAGGTCTCACGTTTCACCAAGGAACCAGGACTAAATTAATACAACTATATCAAAACCAACCCCCGGTGAAACGTTTGGCCGGGGATTGTACAGGACGTAGAGGCGAGTAAGCGGGCAACTGAGTGGAAAAAAGTCATAGAAAACTGGCAGGAGGTTCACGCAACCCCGTAAGTTTAACATATCTTTTGTGTCTACCATATTGGCAATAACTGAAAGCAGGCCGTTGTACAATCAATGCTTGCCTTGAGTACTTTTCGCCGCCCCGAGTCGGAGTGCCTCAAACTTTATCAAATGACCGACATAGTTAAAACCGAGATTAATTGGAAGCTACAAGCTATTAAATTCCACAAAATTGGCAGGAAAATATTTCCTCGTGGAAATCGAATTTGCACTTGCAAGCTTTCCGGGAAGCTTATGTCTATTTCGTTATGACCAATTCACAGAAATGCTCTTTTTTAAAAGTTTTCACATTCCTACCTTTCTGGAAAGGGTCTACCTTGACTTCTTTCACGGAAATGGAGTCTTCTACCACACGATCACTGTTTATTGGGCTCACCCAAGAGCCGTAAGGTGCAGTAGACTGAGTAGAAAAAGCCGCCATGTTGAACTGCAGACAAAGACGCTAAAGTGAAATAAAATCTGCCCGTCTGCAAAGTCTTCTTTGTCTGCATGCAAATATTTGTCGGCGGACCGCGGACGTCAGAAAGCCTGGAAAGTCACGCAATGCAAAAGTGGCAGGCGTTCGAAGGGGAGGGAGGGGGGAGGAAGGGGGAGGGGAAAATTCCCCCATTCGAAGAATACTTCGAAGTAATCGATTGTGAAGTTGTTTGCATCCAATATGTAGACAGACTTTTATGCAAAATTTCATTTGTCTTTATGGAGAGACATAAATGCAAACTTTGTACTTTATACAAAGACTCGCCCTTCGAACGCCTGCTACGCAGGCAAAACAAAACTGTGGTGTTAAATTACCGCAAGACAGACCGCTTCATTGTGACAGTCATCTTTCGCACGAAGAACGTGGCAAAATGGCGAGCGGTTTCATCGCTGGCGTAGAGCTTGGAGGCACTACTTGCGTGGCTGCGATTGCCGAGTTAAATCAACCGACAAAAATGGCAGAATGTTTTGAAACAGACACAACCACCCCTCAAGAAACACTGCAGCGCCTGGTGAGTTTCCTCAAAGAGAAGCTTTCGACTTTGAACATCGAGTCTTTCAGTGCCATTGGAATCGCTTCCTTTGGTCCAATTGATCTACGCAGGGAATCCCAAACTTACGGACATATCACCACAACGCCTAAAGAAGCCTGGAGAAATGCAGCCGACGTTGTGGGATTTTTCAAGCGTGAATTTGGCAACTCCACACGGATTGGGTTTGAAACGGATACGAACGCTCCCGCTCTAGCGGAAATGGCACAAATTGTTGAAGAATCAGATCTAAGAGATCCCCTGACAGTCGTTTATATCACCGTGGGAACTGGCGTTGGGGTGGGGGCCGTAGTGAACGGGACCCCAGTTCACGGGCTTATTCATCCTGAAGGAGGTCACATGATGATACCACCTATGCCCGGTGATAACTATCTTGGGGGATGCACGTTCAATCATGGTTACTGTGTAGAGGGGATGGTGCATTCTAAAGCCATTGCAGAACGTGCAGGAATACGCCAAACAGAGCTCCACACCCTCCCCGATGACCATGAGGTATGGGAGAAAGTTGGGTATTACCTGGGTATCCTGTGTCTGAACGTAACATATCTACTGTCACCTCATGTGATTGTGTTTGGAGGTGGGATAATGAAGCGCAAAATTCTGTATGGTATTGTTAGAAAATGGTTCAAGGAACTACTAAAGGGGTACTTAGATAATGAGAAATTCAAAACGGAGAACGGATTGACAAGTTATATACGTGAGAGTGTGTTTGGTGATTCAGCTGGAATAATTGGAGCACTGGAACTGGCAAGGAAAGAGGCCTGCTGCAAATTATTGATACACCAATAGAAAATGGATCAAAATTTCAAATTTTAGTTATATTGGGGAGGTGAGGGGAGAAGGAAAGATGTGAAAACCATAAAAAAGGCAATCATAAAAAAGCTAACCTCACTTAATTGCCATCCCAGTGAGGATTCATCAACAATACTGCATGCAATGAAATTCTGGCAAGCCGAGTGTATTGTTCCACCTTGTAAGTAGTTATTGGTATTTTATACAAGGATTAACTTGATCTGAAATCTGTGTGCCTCCATGTGTTGGCTTGTAAGCTGGGTTAAATTAGAGTAGTATTCTGGTAAATGTAAATTTAGTATTTTAAACCTTTAATTTCTGTACCAAAACTCCTCAAGCAACAACTTCAATTTTGAAGCCTCACCTTCAAAAGTTCAAGCATGCAGAAATGTATTTAACTTAACGTGATTCAAACAGTAGAAAGTGTTCCTTTATAATATTACAAATGCAAGCACACCAGGTCATTGGGTGCTGGAGGTGTCTCTTGCTTGTTTTTATAAGCAATAACCAGTCAGAGGCTAAAGTAGAATATGTATAAGTAATTATGCATGACGCGCAAGCAAGGCACAAGGAATGCCTAAGTCACACAATGACCTGCCTATCCTGGTTAGGCACATTCAATTTGACTGCATCACATTATTGATCACAAGGTAACTCATGGAGGGTAAAGATCATTGTAATCCCATTATGACAATTGCCTTAGTTCCAAGACCCCATTATAAGAAATGCTATTCTTTCAGCCTGGCTACAGCTGCAGGAAAATGCATGGAACAGAACTCTGTTATAACAACTACAGTAGAAGCAAATCACAGCTAAACTGAACAGAGTTTAGGAGTCCAGACTTAAAATTTAGCCTGAAGTAACAAATAACTGCCATTCAAAAATGAAGCTGAAGGTAAAACAGATCTACAAAGGTTAAATTTCTTTTATCATATTACCTTGGGGTTTCCCTCTAGTTTGAGGAATGGATGATATTTGTGTTTTAAAGCTAGCCATGCAATCCAAGTGCAGATATAACTTAACATGGTCATATCTCTATCGATTTAACTTATCAATGATTGGGACATTGGGGTATGCAGTTGCAAAGCTCTTCCTGGTTGAGGTAAAATACAAGACAAAGTTTACTGTTGAGGTAAAACAGAACCTTCGAAATGCTTTAGACATAATTTCTCCATCATGGTAAGCTTGATGTTACCCCTCTTCTTGTTTGATGATCAAGTTGTTTCAACTTTTTTCCTTTGCTGTATCACTATCAGCTAAAAGAGCAACGATCATGCTGAAAAGAAAATAAGCATCTCTGGTTTACACACTAATTAGGAATTACTGAAATCAGCTAATCCAGTTTTGATCGCCAAGGCAAGGTAATAGTTTAATGATAAAGGAAATGGATTTCAATCAGTATTAATCAAAATTAACATGGAATCAAATTTGACCTGTGACAAATGTGAAAGACCCAAGTTTTTATATTCATGTAAAAATAAGACATGTTTAGATGGACTGAACTTAAAGTGCCCTTTTTATCACACTTTCTTCTATGAGGGGTGGGGTAAGGTGGAGGGGGGGTGAGTTAGAGGACTGAGACCTGGTAGAGAAAAAAGACAACAAGAATTATGCAATTTCTACAGGGCAGAACAGACAGCAAAATTAATTATAGTTCCACAGAGACAGTCAGAGAAATGAAATAGTACAAGAAGACTGAGTACTGGTATTTTGTGGCTGAAAGTGAGAATACAGAGTCCTTGTCCCACCACTGTTTGTGTTAAGAAGACAGTAACTACCTGGCGTGACACGCGATTAGTGCATGCGCGACCTAAGAAATATTTTAAAAATTTAACTGCATAAGCAAAGTGGTGCGAACGATTGTGGCGTGGGCTAGTTAGGCTTTTTTTCGTTGAGAGTTCAGTTTTTGAGACTTTTGTGTAAGTTTTTTACCGTTACCGTTTGTTTTTATTGGCCGGTTAAATGTGTTTGGTTTTCGAAGAGTTCCTGTAACTGCTTCCGAACAGTTTGAATGCTTATTTTTGTAACTAGACTGCTCCCCCTTCCTACAGTTTTTAAAGCCAATGCTCTTCTCTTCTCTAATGTGAACAATTTAAAATAAATTCACATTTCCCATTCACTTGTGAAAGGGATTGAACCTTACCTGTACAGATAAAGGAAAAAGAAAACAAGGTGAAATCCAAGCTTGATCATAGCTTCCTTTAGAAAAAGTTTCAGCTCATGCCTGTTGTGAATCTCTGCTGGATCATATAATCCCACATTTCCGGCAGGCTTGTTAACAAATCTATGAACCATGAAGACAATGATCATCTCACATATTTTGATATTTCAGCAAATTCTCCCAATCCCTTCAAAGGAAATACACGGAGAAGAGTGAGGAGAAGCAGTATATTGATAGAATACTTTAAAGGGTAAAAGCAGTGTCTGGAATGGTATCACCAATGGTGCAGCTGGTTAGTTTTGAGTGCCCATCAGGGACCTGGATTTAAATTCACAGGGATGATCGAATGAGAGCAAAAATCAAAACCCCAAAAATTCCTTAGGACTTCCAACAAAACCCCCAAAAATGTCTGATGTGGAAACACCAGCAATAATTTTAACACCATACAACATTTATATACACATGGGGCCTGATAGGGCCTTGGCCTACTTCATATAAGTATGCATCTAATATATCACCTAGGTTACAACACCTGGACCAAATATTAACTCCCAAAAAATCCCATACTGAACCTATGAGCCTTAAAAATGTCCAGGAAGGATCAAATGGTATAACACAAAAAATAACATAAAAAAAACATTAGAAAGTGAACTTTGCGGCTGTGATACGTGGAGACGACCACAAATCTTCAGATAGTTTTGAATACCCCACTGCCCCCTCCCCCCAAAAAAATACTACTTAATCAAGGCACACAGGAAAATACTCGCCAAATTTTCCCACCCAAAAAAAATCCCAGAATCAAAAACTCCAAACCCGGAAAAATTATTTGATCATTCCTTCACTTGAAATCTAGATTATCCTCACTGGGGTCAGATGGCAGGCACCTGACAAGCTTGAGTTTGAAATGCACCAGCTGAAAGGAACTGAAATGACCATGTCTTCTTTGGTGTCTCTATATTAGCCTACCTATAAATAAGCCATCCTAACAGAGGAGCATTAAGTAGGAAAAATAACCACTGGAAATGAAACAAGAGTAGCACTGTTATGACTCCATGAGCAACCATCTCAGGAAGGATCCACTGGAAAATAAATGATACAATAATAAGCTAATTAATATGCAGTGGACTTTAAAATGTTACAGACCAGCAACAAAAGTCATTAAGAGTTAAGTTTTTTTGTTGCTTTTTTTTTTTTTTTTTTTTTGCAAAACAGGGCTGCAAAAACAAGAATATTGAGTCTGAATTACATCTAACCAAATGGTAACAGTGTGTTTCAGTCTCTTAATCTCTGGGCGTGGTTGCAAATGAAGCCTTTTAATTATGCTTCTCCAAAAGAATAAATTGGCAGACTTGAAAGTTTGTCATTGCATACTCACCACGTTAAGTCGTCGACAACATGTAGTGGCGTTAATGTAATCACATTCGAGATCCGACAAGTTAATGATCTGAGTGGCAGACATCAGTCGCATGTTAAGGAATTCCCACGATTCCTACTGAATACAAGCTTAAGTGATTTTAGCTGGGAAATACTTCGCTAAAAGCTCTGCTTAACGTATGTGTCTCCTGCGTCTGAACAGACATGATACATTCAGCTAATTAGTGTTGCATATAAATAGGGGCTCGTAGCATTAAACAAAAAATATTTCTATAAATTTACTCGGAATTATGAAGATGTCATAAAACATGGCAACTTGTAAGCGGTTAAAATTTAACTGGGCGCATCTTGTCAAGAATAATTGTACATTGATCACACTCGTCCATCTCTGCTTTTACCCAGATGAAGACGGTCTGCAAATGGAAAAAAATCAGAGAACTAAAGGATACAAAATATACAGTAAGAAACAACAAGGCAGCTCCATCGATGAGTCCGAACACGAACAACGCGACTTCCGACATTTTGAATTTCTAGGACGATACTGCAGATGAAGAGATTTGGGAACGACAACAAAGAATTTAAGGCTTGGGGGAGGGGCTAAGGTATCCCAGTAGGGGAGGGGTGCAAAAATGGTTTATTATACAAAATGGTTTATGCTACAAGTGTACTGAGATTTTAATGACGTCTGAAAAATGCATTACGTTTTTTAATGTCTATTTCTTTGAATCCAACTTTCCCGCCTGAAAATGTATCTAAACTTGAAATTTGGATGAATTTAATTTGTACTTTCTAGTTTCTTAATACCCTCCCCTACAAAGTAAGACCTTGAATTGGTTGTCAAGACAAAAGCGGTAGTTACGAACTCTCATTCAATATGGCGTCTGGCCATGGAGCATCCGTTATGAGAAATCTCTGTTATTCTGCGCCCAGACACCCCAGAACAGATAAACCAGCTCCTGAAAACGAAAGAGCAAGAAGTAGTTTAGAAGTTGAACCACCTGAGAGCCAAGGATTGAATCCTGTAGATGATAACAGACCTCCATCTTCTCGCAGACGTAAAAGACACATGCCCAAACGGTCAGTGAGAGAGTCGTTATCGGACTCCCTTCGCGAATTGGACGATGTTGACGAGGAACATTTTTACGCGCATTTATTAGCCTTGAAAAATGAGCACAAAAAAACTTTAAAAGCAGTGGAGAAACTATATTATTCTGAAAAAGAGAAACTTCACTCTGGATTTGAATTGGACTCGAAGACTAAGATAGCTGCGGACGATTTTGATGAAAGTAGAATCCCTGAACAATTCCCATTGGAAGTTTTTGATCCTTTTAAAGAAGCGGCCGAAGACGAGAAAGAAAATTTGGAAATCCCAGTCAGATCAAAAGACCAGATAAAGGACATGTCGGTGAGAGATGACACAAGAACGGAATTCAAGGAAAATGAAGGTAAGAACTGCGAAATTCACGCACACATTCAATTTTTCTGTCGGACATATGAACCAAATTGACTGCTTTTTTTCTGCTTGAGATACATTATCTCACCTGATTATCATTTTCGATAATTTGTCACTGGTAAAAAAGGTTGTTGAGTAATTTGAGGGTTTATTCTCAGCTTTGTACATACGTTGTACATGGACGTATACAAAACATGGACCCCCGGTCCATGGACCACCCTTGTGGACCCGGTCCATGGACCACCCTGTGGACCCGGTCCATGGACCACCCCTAATTTTTTAGCTGAATTTTACTAAAATTCTAAAAGCTCAATATAAAAATAACAAGGTATGTTTAGTGTGAGAGCAGTGTTTCAAATCCATCGAGTGAAGTGCGCAGACTATGACAATTATCGCGTGCAAGATAGTAATCTTAGAATACACATGAAAATACAATAATCTTCCTGACAAAGCCATTCATTATTCTGTTTAGTTTCCACATCAACAATTAAAGTAACAAGTGCAACAACAAACTACATGCTGCTTGTGTATATAACAAACGCTTAACTTGTTTATTTTGTATTTACACTTTACTTTCTCAACTGATTTGCTAGCACTGCGCACCACCTCACTGAAAGCAAAATGCGCCCATCAAATGGTGAAAACTATAATTTTCTTTAGTCGAATTCCGTAGAGACCCGTAGAGGTGAAAGAAATAAAACCATAATTGACATGATTCAGTAACAAAACGTAAACACGTTCATCAAAATGCTTCAATCGTATTAAATTGTTTAGTACCTGTCGGAGTCAGAGCTCGCCAAGTCTCCATAAATATCTAAAGAACAAAACATGCAAATATGATCGTTAATGGCGGTCAGGAAACAGAATAACATTACTAAAATAAAAAAGAAACACTTCAGCGATCTTCTCACCTTCCTCCATTCCCACGTGTTTGTTGACCTTCAAAAATTAGGGGTGGTCCACAGGGGTGGTCCATGGACCGGGTCCACAGGGTGGTCCATGGACCGGGTCCACAAGGGTGGTCCATGGACCGGGGGTCCATGTTTTGTATACGTCCCGTTGTACATGATGTAATATAATACAACCACGTTGTGTATAATGTACTGTGACTTCCCACAAGTCTTATGGCCTCCAGCTGAGGTACCTTTATTTTCGTGTTCAATTCTTTGGTATTCCAGCTGATCCTAAATTCCAGCATTTTACTTGGATCTTCAAAGAAATGACTCCTAAGACTCCCAGAAAAAGATGGCCAACTACCTTGTGGAGGAACATAACTAAATAAGTAGACATATATTTGATGCCAACCAAACATTAACACAAGCTTTGATGTTGTTTGGAGAGCACTGTCCTTTGACCAAATCCCACATAAAGCCTCATGAGGAATTTATAGTTTGTTGTTGGGTCTTATTTTTGTGCCAGATTTTCCAATTTGATTGAAACACATGGATGGGTACGTGATTGTCCATCATGAGACAAGTAATAATAATAATAATCATCAACATCATCATCATCATCATAATAATAACTTTATTTAAGTCAAATCGTTCTAGCTAAACACAGGTGCTCTACTAATTGGGGAGACTCTAAATCAAATAAACTCTAAATCAACTCACATCAAATCAAATGTTGGATTTTGAGGAGAGGGAAAAACTGGAGTACCTGGAGAAAAACCTCTGGGAGCAGAGAAGACAACCAACAAACTCAGCCCTGTTTTGACACCGAGTGCGGGAATCGAACCCGGGACACATTGGTGGAAGGCGAGTGCTCTCACCACTGTGCCAACCCTGCTCCCCAACTTTATTTAAATCTAAAATCTTTCTAGCCAACCGCTCTACTAATTGGAGACTATCTGAGAGACTATAAATCAAATGAACTCTAAATCAACTCAGATCAAATCAGCATTGAGCATCAACCTGGTTTTTACAAGCAAAGTCACTTGATTGATTGATTTCTTTTCATTTTTTATCAATTACATGTATATCAATGGGTTGGGTTCTATTATACTTACAAGGGTAGATGTAAGGGGCAAGAGCAGCAAGGTCAAAAAACTGGACAAGCCAAGTGGGCCCAGGCTGAACAGCTCATCATCACATGTTAGTTCACTGCACCCCAATTCTAATCCTGTTCATGAAAAAAGGAGTGTGTTGACAGGCTGGCAAGATCAGGCAACCCTGTGATTTGGTTGGTAGTCACCATGAGCCTTGTTAGCTTTTACCCAGTGTTCCAGGTTTTTCATATCATTGGGGCACACCAACAAAACACCACAAACAATTTTCTTAGCTTGCTTTTGATGTTTTGGCTCACTTGCCCTACTTATCTAAGACCCTGGAACACTGGCTAGTTTCATCATTGTTTCGATCCACTGCATTTCTTACAACAGTTTTAGTGTCACAATGTCAGTATTGAAGACTGCTGTTACAAGGAAATGTTATTGGGGTCCAGGTTTAATTTTCAATGCAACTTTTCATGATCTGGAGTAAAAATGAAATGTTTTCAGTTACATTTTTAACTGGAGTATTTATGGCTAAAACAACCAGTGTTGAAATTATTGCTATTTTATTGTTTTTTTTTTCTCGTTCATGTTTCGACTCGATTATTCGATTGTAGTCACCGATTGGAAGTGAGCCTCAGTATTATTGAAAAATGTAACGTCAATCACTTAGGGTAAAGTGACAGGGATCGGAAATGGAAGGTCACGTTCAACCAATAGGATTAGTTTTTTATTACAATAGGTGAATGATTCCTCTGTAATCTAAAAGAGATACACGTGCTAGTGACTGCTTGTGAGTGTTGTGAAAACCTAGTGAAATCCAGTGAAGGGAATACAAATTCTCAAACGATATCTTCAAGTGTGGTTTGTTGCGTTTAGCGAACGGGAATTTATCGTGATCTCGGGACTTATCAATTTTGTTGGCAGCAGTCGGGAGATTCCCAACAACCAGTTCTGATCGATGAAGGCTTCTTGGAGATCCAATGAGCATTTCTTGTGTTCCTTGGATTTTAAGTGTTTGCAGGAAAGTCCGCAAATTTAAATGAAAACAGGGCCATAGCTAGCCTGAGGCAAGACATGGCACTTGCCTTGCCTTGCATTTGAACGAGCTCAGTTGAAGAAATACCTCATGGACCCCTATAAAAAATGCTGAAAATAGCATTTCCATTTTCAAAGAGATGGGGGATGCCCCCAGACCCCCGAGCGGCTCTTGCGTTGGGTGATCGCAGATCATGCTCAAAAAGTTTAACTACGACCATGGAAAAAAGAGTATTTACAGTCAATTAAAAACGGGTTTGTAATGTTTCATGTGCGTTGCTCTGACTTAATATGGTAAAAGACCATGCGTTACATCCAGCACTAATTTACATTGCTCTTCAGGAGATTCATCTCTGGACGAACTGCAAGTTTCACGAAGAAGATCTTACAGTGACCCTACTGAAGGAGAGCAATGGAAGGATGAAGAGAACAGTGCAACAAGGAAGCGACCAGGAGACGAAAGAGCTTTGTACAAAGAAATGTTTCCACGAAGGTCCTCTGCTCTGGATGTGGTCGAGGACATGTGGGAAGGCTTCTCAGTGTATGATTACCCGTCTGATCCCAGTCCCCCACGTGAAAAACGCAGCAACAAAAAGGAATGGACACCGACTTTAACTATTCCCAAACCGTTCACCATGACGATTAGAGAAGCTAAGAAAAAGGCGAAAAATATGACAAGATCGCAGCAGATTCTACAAGAGGACTTGAAAAAGAAACAAGAAAAGGAAGAAGCGGAATTGCACAAGAAATTCCGCGCCCAGCCTGTTCCTGCTACGACTTTTTTGCCTCTTTACGATGAGATCACGCGTCGAAATGAACTTAGAAGATACCAAGTGCGAGAACTGAGTAAAGCTATTTTGAAATCTACAGAAAAACCGTTTAAGTTTATGAAACGTGAGGCAGAAAAAAAACAAATCAGGCGAACAAAATCTATGAGTAATATGGAGGAACTCGAGAGCAAGGTGGCAGAGAAACAAAAATTTAAAGCAAACCCGTTTCCTGACCGTTTGTTCGATCTGAGTTTAGCTGACAGGATGGCGGAGAAAGAGGAGTACAGGGCGATTCGGATGCGAATGCGATCACAGGAAATGATGGCCATGTCTCGCCTTCCACCTAACATGGAATCTAGAGGCGACGAATATACTCTGGGTGCGTTTCGCAGTAAGTTAACTAAAGAAGGAAACAGGAATGCCTTTATGACGAAGGAGCACAAGTTTAGGCCGCAGATTAATCCTGATGTACCGGAGTTTGATGAACTTCACAGACAGTTTGAAAAGGAGATGAGAGATAAAAAGAAAGAACTGGAACCCACTGTGGTTGAACCGTTTAATCTGAGAACAGCGCGCATCTCCGCTGCGCGAAAATCAAGATGTTCGCAGTCTCAAGAGATACTGGACAGTGGACGGTCATCTCGAGATCGCTCTGCCAGCCGGGAACGACCTGCTAGTGCCAGACCACACACACCTCACGACACTCTTCCTTTCGGGTAGGTCCATCACGTACTGTAACTACGTAACCACCGAGCTAGTTACCTTTACCTTACAACAACAACAACAACACACGCTTTATTTTCCCCATTTAGCTACATTACAGACATTTAAATAATTTAATTATAAAAGGAAAGAGGGGACTGGCTACCTGAAATAACCAGGCCTGTTTAACAAAAGGGGACATACTAGTTTAGATTGGTACACACACACACACACAAACACACATACACATAACACATAACACACAGTGAGCAAAAATAAGATTATGGAGAGAAAAAATACTATAAATTAGATAGGAGGAAACTAGAGTTAAAAATAGTACATGAAGTCGCATTGTTAACAAATGCAAACATACAAACCAGCGTAGTCAGAAGTTATATATCAAAAGTTTCTATTTGAGTGATTGGTTACATTTGAGGATTTAACTCACGGACTTGAAAATTATAACCACCTTGTGCAACATAATACACAAGCAACAAGGGAAGGCACTGCTCAATGGGTTAAGTAATGACACCGATTTTCAAGAGTTCTGCCCATGCCTCAAAGAAGTGTCAGCTTCAGCTTGTGAGAGGTGTCAGCTTACTGGAGGTGTCTGCCGCAAGCAGAGGTTCGATTGTACACAGTACCACAAAAATGCGCGTTAGCTTAATTATTTTCGTTCTTATAAAGGATTCCTTCAAACACTCGAAAGCACTGGTGCCATCTGAATGGCCTCTCTTTAGGATTTCCCTCAAAGACTCGCTAGTTAGAAACGCCATCTTGCACATCATAATAAACAGTGCTGTTGAAAAGTACTGCCCACAAGCTTTTATTTCGTTGTTCACACTCAAACACTTGCATGGGGTAGCCTTTGAAAGTAAGCAAGATTGTGACTTTTTTGTTTTAGAACCACAGAGTCTGCGCGTCTGCGCGAAAGTTCGGTCCGCAAGAGCCTGGAACAGAGGATCGCGAGTGAACAAGATGAGATTAAGCAGGAGAAGAGAAGACAGCGCCGACATAAAATACTAAAACCGGAAGTGACGAGAAAAGTGATGGCGAATGATCATAGTGCACAGCTGAAAAAGGCGGCCAATGAAAAAGTTCAAAGTTTCAAGTGAGAAAAAGTTATCCTTGTAGTTTGTTTTAGTGGGCGTTTTTCACCGACTTCATCGTGATCTTGTATATTTGAAATTGCATCAGCAGACCTGGGGCCCGTTTCTCGAAAGTCCCGTAAACTTTTTGGGCCCGAAAAGCCTTTTTAAAAACTATGATCCTCTTGTTCAAAAAAGCTGATCTTTTACTATGATTTCAAGATACAAAAGGGTAAATTTGTTGCGAAATTTCATGCCTGGAAACGTGCCCGTTTTCAAGATACGAAGGAAATTGTAGCACCCAAAATGCGCCCGAAGAAGTTCCGGGAGTTTCGCGGAGAAACGTGCCCCTGGAGCGTCTCTAATCGTTACCAAAGACCGAACTGAAATACTGTCATGTCTAAATACTGGGCCGGGTTGTTCGAAAGCCGGTTAACGTTAACCCAGGGTTAAACGTTAACTGAAGCATTACGTTTTCTTATTTGACAACGTTTTTCACCACTATTTTTTGGTGTAGTTTGAGATTACTACAGCTCAAAACTGCAGGGCAAACAATATAAACAAATTACCTAACCAAAAATATACAAAACTGAAATCAAAATTCTCGCTAACCCTGGGTTAGCTTAATCGGGCTTTGAACAACCCGGCCCTGGTCACTAATGTACTAGTGTCTCAGTTGTTCAATTAGAGAGTGAAGGAAAACGGCTTGTGTAAGAGGTTGGAAAGACCGAAGCCGTAAAAATTACGGCCGTCAATGATTAACAGATAAGCAAGCGTCAAAAGGCGAGAATTGAAATTTCGTTTGCTTTTGTAGCCAGTATTGTTAGTAATCATCGCTACGCGCTGCTCTAGCTTTTTCTAACTATTTGCAAGATTCTAGCCATTACATTGACCCCAAAACCTTCTTTCATTGTTTCCGTTTAGGGAAAGTGATAGAGCGCGGAGAGAAGAATACAACCGTGAGCTTCAGGAGATGCAGGAACGCGTAAGCAAACGACCTCTGCTCTTTGAGCAGCAATCCCAGGTCACTGCCAGACGCGCCGCAGAACGCAAATATGCGGATATCCTTCGCAGGGCAGGCGTAGATGAAACGATTGTGGAAAACCTGGTTACAAAGGATGGTGGGATCGTTGATGCCGAGTCAGACGATGAGCTTGAGGAGACTGGATCACAGGGTGATTATGGTGGATCCAGGCGATCTTCCGGTGCTCCATACGCGCATGGCAACCAGACCGGGACATTTGATGACGGTGGGAGCGAGGTAGAAGAGGAAATAGACGATGAAGGTGGAGAAATATGAAACATTTATTGAGGGAAGGTCGTGTTAGCTACTGAAATTCAACATTAATGGTTTGAAATCGGAAGGCACGAAGAAGATAGGCCGAAGGGTAGCGTTGCGTCATTTAAAAACTGGGAGGGAGGGGGAGGAGGGTAAATACCCCTTTCAGCCCCACCCCCTGCGGGGTTCCCGGCTGAGGTTTCGAAGCTCAAGAACCTACAAACTCCTGAAGATGGCCGAAAGCGGACACTACATGCCATTCATTCCAAATTCTAAAATTGCCATCATTTAACGTTCTAGACACGCTAGCGTATAGCATCCTATGCGATCGCCTTTACAGACCCATTGTCACTTCCCGTGATGCACTGCGCATTGTTTATTTTGTTTCCAGTTGACACAAAGAACGCCGGACAGTTCTAATCACTTTATTGTGACAAACTACAACCTGGTACACTATATAAATGCAAAGAAATTTCACTAGGAACACAACTGATCTGCCACTTGTTCTGGCAATAAGGAGAAACTTTGACCGCGTCACTTCAAACTTGTAGTGATCACAGCCGACCGTTGAGGATAGCCTATTACGATCGTACAATGTTTTTGTCAAACCCTGTATAGCCTTTCTTCTCCTTGCACAAGCTGTAAACTGAATCTTGTAGTCAAACTTTCACTGAATCCTCCCTCCTTCTATGCCGACCTCGAGCCTTGGGCGGCATCGCTCCACCGAAAAGTTCCAGTGGCGACCAAAATTGGCTTCCATCACACTACAAAGCGAAAATTCTCGTGAAATATACGGTACGTATATTTTTTTACCAATACAGGTGACCAAAATTGAAAGTAAATTGCGCGATGGAGGCGGATTGCTCAAAAACCTTTCTTGCCGTTACAGTGTCTGAAGAGTTTCGTGGTCTACGATTCGGTTGTTTGCCCGCGGTGCATGATGGAAAGTGACAATGGGTCTTTAAGGGAGTCGAATTATTCTTACTGACAAAGGGAGGACGGTAGTAAAAACAGGTGCCTAGCAAAGAAAGTTACGGAGTCATTAACATGTTTGATGTATTAATTGCTGAAGCTATGTACTACTCAACTAATTACTCTTTTAGGGTTCATTGCTCTTCCAAAAGACTTCTAAAAGTGCATTTCCATTGTATATAAATCGTATTTATGTAATGTAGTTTTCAAAGGTAATCAATAAAAACTGACTGAATAAATATGAAATCCACCATAAGCTATGTTATGTTTAGAGTATTAACGTCCTACGCATTACGCATTTGTTTGGTTTGGTATCATTTTTTTTCTCGAAAGCTCAGGAGAGACTGCGTAAACTAAGCTTCTTTCTTTTAAGTTTTAAATCAAATAGGTATAATCTCAAAGTACAACAGTGCTTGCTGCGTACTAAAGTTGAAAACGCACTATCTGGTGAGGAACCTTTTTAAAAGCACCACATAAGAGTCACAGGGTCAGGCTGTCAACTACTCAAGTTATCAAGGGCACCGCGGGGATCTTAAGTATTTGTTTCCCTTTTAGTCACTTCTCTGCCTAGTTGAAACCTTTTCAATCATGAAGGCCAGTTCTTACAAGTTGAATCATTTCTCAAAAAGCCGCGGCTCCGGACACTTAAATGAAATCTTATGGATGTTAATATTTGAGCAACACAGAATTAAAAAAAAACAGCTGCAGTTTCACCTTGCGGGCTTATTTCTTTCATTTGCGTTGTTTGTGATATTATTTACGAATTATAGCGGGCAAATTGATCGCCCTTCAAAAAGTCAGGTCTGGTAGACACCAACCAAGCGGCCACGTACAAAAAACATTTTTTCTAATTTAGACAACTGAATTAGTTTGACCCGGCGGCTGTTGTTGGTGTCATTAAAAGTTTTATGGGTTGTGGCATCATAAAAAAAAACAGTCTGGCAAAGTCCCCCATAAAGTGTTGTAAAGCGCTATATAAATCCTCATTGTTATTATTATTATTATTATTATTATCATTATTATTATTATTTCCCCCATGGTCGAAGGTTTGACTGCGCATTACTCATTGGGTTAAATGTTCATGCGTCGGACTCGGCCATCCAAGAACGAACAACCAAAACGTGTGAACCGCCATGTAGGACATTACCAAGTCAGACGTTAGAATTTCAGTAACACAATAAACACGAAGTTTGTGTTTACCCCCCTGAAAAAAAAATTTTACTCTAACTTGTATAGGTTGCTTGTAAAGTTGAATTGGTAACCATACCTCTAGCTAGCTGAAGTTCTTGTCTGCGCACACCTGTTCCCCCCTGTGGCACCTCTGGTGATTACTGCTGTAGCTATACCACACTGACAGAGTCTATTTTCCAATTTACGGAATGTTACGGAATGCTTGTGGGGCTTCCAGGCTATTCTAGCTACCTTCTACTTTGCATAATGATTAGATATTTTGCAATGGGATTATACATGATGTACGGAGGATTGAGGTTTTTGAATCATCACTTATCAACCACTCACAAACATCAACCAAGAAACTATTTATTATTTAGACCATTGGAGAGGTATTCTGCTACGGTACTCAGACGATCTGGCATCATCGATACATAATTTCCTAGATGCCTGGCGATCCTAAATATAGCAAAAATTTCTGTTTGCTGTCTACAGGATGCTAGCACTGTCAATCAAAGCTTGGTTGCTACCAATCATAAAGCATAGCAATTCTTGCCCTCACGTAGCAGCTGTTACAATTGTTGTTATGCAAATCACACGTGAACAGGTCGTGTCAGCAGCAGCATTCCCATGATTCCTCCCTCAATACAAAGGTCACTTGTATGCTTCTTGATACTTTGTAAATAGAAAAAAACACGAGAGAAACTAGCTGGTCACAAACCATGCCTTAACGAGCATTTTAATGTTTATGTAGAATTCTAACGATGGTCACACTCTTAAATCTGAGCGGTTTCTTTAAAATGACATCCATGCAACAGCGAAATGGTGACGATTGCGTACGCATTCATCTGGAACTGGTGGGCGCTGCAGACTCGGTTCCCTGACGACGCATTCAACTGTCAGTGATCTTTCTTGGCGCGTTCACATTAGAAACGGCTTCGAAGCCGACAGTATCATGGTGGCCAAGGATTATCTGTAAATTACCCACGGGCTGGTACGGTAGTTCTTGGGAGGCAGCTATTAAAGTATAAACTATTTCTATTCGAGGTCTCCATCTATAAACATGGTGAAAGCCAAAGTCGAGATAATGCGTGTTCGTTTGCCTCTGCGGACGGACGGACGAATAGCGGAAGCCAGTTGATTTTGATTGACAACAATCACCTAGTATTTCATTTTAGATGAAATGGCTAATCCCCCGCGATCACGATTCATGCTTGCAGAAATTAAAAATTCATGATTGAAATTTCCATTCCCGCAAATTGGTGCCAAAACACAAGGGATATATGCCATTGACTATTTTTTCATGCCCAGCAACAGCGAGTCACAATCAGTGGCACCTGCGATCCGAATTGTTTACCGGATCCGCTTGTTTGTGACCAGTGTTTTTTTTTCTCGATGCGACAGATAATTGTTACGCAATAAATTATAATTTAGATTATCTGGAAGAACTTCATGGTAAGATTGATCCGCAAAATTCGAAAGCTTCTGTATTCTGGCTCTTCTTGATAACAGATATCAGTATCGGATATCGGATTTTTTGCGACAGTTGTATTATATTTGAGACATGCTGTCGTTCACTTCGGTTGGAAAGCTTATATATTCCTGTATTATAGGCGTACACTGGGTGTTTCTACCATATATTGTGAAAATTCTTCTTGAGATTGTGTTCAGTAAAGGCTACCTTTTGAAATTCTGGTTCCCGTTCAATATGATCCACAATACAGTTTTATTTACTATAATGTAATTGACATTTTCCCGAAATTTTCAAATTCCGTTCTCATGTCCAAGGTCCAAGGGAGTCTTTGCTTTACTTTGCCTTTCAGTTGACACGGTCAGACCCCTCCTTCCTTTCTTCTTTGTTGTTGTTCACAGCATATACCCGCCCGTCAAACAGGATAAACCGGTTTAAGGTTCTTCCGCTTGAACTGCGGCTGCGTACGATGGTAGAGTGACGTCACAAACTACGGTGTCATATTGCAAACGGCAACGATTGAAACGATTTTGAAGCAAATTTTAAACCATTCACCCCCCTCTCGACTGAGGAGATTTATTGGGCAATCTTTTTCACTCATATTTTGAAGGAAATGGCTCAAATTTTCGTGTGATCTGTCATTGCTAATTCGTTTAGCGGCAGACGTTTCGAGATAGTTCTTGGAATAAACCTCTTGAGAATTAACATAGGTTTGAACGTGAAAACTTCTCTTTACAATCTGAAGGGATTTCTTACTCGACACAACGTACAGCACCCACCAAAAACTG
The DNA here is from genome assembly GCA_948470475.1 of Galaxea fascicularis. Taxonomy (NCBI): domain Eukaryota; kingdom Metazoa; phylum Cnidaria; class Anthozoa; order Scleractinia; family Euphylliidae; genus Galaxea; species Galaxea fascicularis. Next base: position 530,026 of record OX419342.1, on the reverse strand, counting down.
TATACTGCAGAAATATATTTTGGCAAAACGTAAACGGTGATGCATGCAAAGCCGTGACCAACGTGAATGCATTTGCGTTATGGCGACTCGCCGACCAATCAAAATCGAAGACGCTTGGGTGTGAGTCGGTTATGGTTGCAACTGGTAAACATACAAACAAGCTGTCAATCATTCTTACGTCATTCTAAACAATCCGAAGAATTACGAATTGACACGACAAGGTACGATTCTGCGCAACTTTTTTAAGCGGTATCTTCGTGACAACACTCGGCTTGCACGTTCCGTTCGTGACGTCAAAAGACGCGTGGTTCGCTAGAGGGCGAACAATAATGGCCGCGTTTGTGTGTGGGGTATGACGTTTTCGACGGAATAGTGCACAGGCTCCATGAAAAACTTGACATTTGTAATTCTTATTGATCGCAGTTTCGAATAAGAAACTCCCGCCATAAAGGTATCATGGCGAACGCATCAAATGTTTTCCGGGTTGGAGGTGAGTACGATCTTAATACAAACTTTTGGGGAATTTTTGACTGAAATGCTTCAACTTCCCTCCGAGTGAAAATTGCGTTTGATGGCTTTTCGTCCTTGGGTTTCGAAAGGTTGGCTTGTTGTATGTACCTCAGTTGTGAAGTAAAAGTCTTTATTTGACAAAGGGGAGGTATTTTTACGCGCGGACGATTGCGTTATTTTGCCCGTCTGCCGGGAGAATGAACAAAAGCCGTACGGTGTACGAGTGTTGTCGGGGACTTCATTATATGGACCCTTCTTTACCTGAAAACCCGAGGGGAATCTCGTACATTTAAGTTCTCAAAACCCACGAAGGATGAACTTTACGAGAGAATTATACAAAATCGATGAAAGACGAAACCGAAACCAACAAACTTTTCGATTCACCGCTTATCTTTGTTGTCAATTTCGTGCGCGCGCGGTTACCAGCAAGCGGCTTGTCTTCGTGACCATGTGCGTTTTCTCTAGCAGAAAACCTCGTTTGAGGGAAATTTGGCAGTGTGAAACTGTTTGCTTGTCTAAACTAAGTTTATTGTTCTCATAGATTACGTATATGTTGAAACCAACCCCGCGTTACCGTATCAAATACGAAGAATTGAGGAGTTGACCAAGGTAAATATGTTAAGGTGGCTCTGTGCCTACTCATCAGTATGTTAATTATGCAAATATGTTTGCTAGCTTCATCTTGTTCTTACAGACCAGCAATGGCCAAGTTGAGGCAAAAGTACAGTGTTTTTATCGAAGAAGAGACTTGTCTTCTGCGCTAGCCATACAAGCTGAAAAGCATTTGTGTAAGTTTGGGGAATTGGACATGTTTTGGTTTACATCTTGTCAACATCTGTTATCTGGAAAGTGCTCCCACACTTTTCATGTTTTTTGGTTTACCAACTGGTATGCTCTGTTCTTGGCAATCTTATCAATAAAGTGGATAAGTAATTGAACTAAAATAATTTGAATAACTGACATAATTTCTTTGTTTATTCGTAACTGGAGTGTTTGTCATTGTGAACTGTCTTGTCTCATGAAAATCGTAATGAAAACCTTTGTGAATACCTCTTGAAGCTCTCACAGATTCTATAATTTGCAAAAGGAAGCAAGCATTAATTTCCAGGTTTATAAAGTAACCATGGTTTTGGCCAATGTTATATTTCATCCAGATTACTTGATGTTTCCTCAAGGATTCGTGATTGTGTTTTTGACATTGGTTTTGCTTGTAGTCTTTGGGTTTTGTAATTCATGTGTAAAACTCAACATTTCTACATTTTTATTTTTATCTTCTAAAATTACAGCGAGATTTCAGCTTAATGAATATATTTTTTTGTTTTCTTGAAACATACTTTGTCAGTGACCAATAAGCATGATTAATCTACTGTCATTTAACTATTAAGATGTTTCTGTAATAGCCTGTCACAGTAGTTGTATGGCTTACAGTTTTCCCTGGCACGAGTTAAATGTGTTAGTTATTTTGGTAAACAACAGACTTGTCACTTACCTGGTGTAGGACCATTTTAGTAATTTCAACCACAATTACATATATTGATTTCAAATATATTTTCTGGTATGTAAACATTATGTGCAAGTTATGTTTACAAGTCTCATACATGTAGTTTGACTATTCTGTGACAGACTGGTTGGTCATTCTGGCTTTGGAGACTGAAATCAGTAGACCTGCTTCCTGTTCAAAAGGGAATAACAATAACATTAATGCTCATTATACCCTGATGCCTTTTATTTTTGCAAAGGTTATGTCCTTTATTTTTTTAACTCTTTATAAAGATCAGGGAAAGTTAATGAGATATTATGAAATTAGAGGGAACAGTACATGCTTGTCATAACACAAGGTGGAATTTTACTGCACCTTGTTTTTAGTCTCTTTTTGTTGTAACCAATAATCAGAGATTGCAAAATGTGTTATCCTAATTTACACTGTATTTACAAATTCTCAACCCATTGAAAAAAATCGCCTTGGGTCAAGTCTGTTTTCAAAAATTACAATTAGAAATTTGGAACTTAAAAAGAATGATTAATTTCTAATGAAATGGATGCTGGCAAAGTTCCCAGATCCCTGTTTCTTAATTGTTGATTTTAGTTCATTTTCAACAAATATATGTGGAATTAATTGCATTCATGGTAGTTGTTGTGACTCTCCTAAAAGTTTGACCAAACTGAAAAATTTAAACTTATCAACAGTCTCCTTCCTGTTAATGGCATGGATAATTTACATGCAAAAATGTTTAACAACATTTTTGACAAGTCTTGACATGAAAGTTTTTATTTGTGAATTGGGTTAAGAATTATTATTACTGGAGTTACACAAAAGTTAATGAGATAAGGTTTGCTGTAGAAATTAAATTGAGAATAGAACATACCCATGTAATTTGATTGTCATTTCACATGCACAGTTTAATATCTGTAATTCACATTTTTACAGTTAACTTGGCAATGCATTTTATGCTTTACATTTTGGCAAATACATCCTAACAAACAAGGGCAAAAAATTCCATTAAATCACAGCATTATTTTTCTTGAAGTCACCATTATCAGGAAATTATGATTATGTGTGAGGTTCAGGCCATGTCCACACTGATGTGTTTTTGTTTGAATGCATTTTCGATAGGTGTAAAAACGCATCGATTGATTTGGTCCACACTGATACGGATGTGTAGCGTTTTCAATACGATTCACTTTCAACAGCATTTTAAAAAGGATCCGTTTTCAAGTGTATCAGTGTGGATGGGAGGCCAAAATGCATACATATCAATGTGTTTTCAAACAAAAATGCATCAGTGTGGACATGGCCTCAAGTAGCAGCTCTTATGAAGTCGAGAGTATTGTTATTTAGCTGTTTTACAGCCTTTAGTATTTTAACTTTTGTGATGAGTGTTGCTGTATTATTCCTATCCTTGTTAATGTTTATTTTTTTTCTTTGTTGCAGTACAAGCTGAGGAAGATGCAGAAATTGAAATGGGAGATAATGAAATGGAGGATGTCTTAAGACATCAGTTGAGCCACCGGGAGGTGTTTTTGTCGCGGCAATATGAAAATATTAATGCCAATACAATAAGGTAACTAATCAACAAATTTTTAGTAAATTATTTCTTCTCAAAATCAAGATTCCTCTCAGCTCTCTTGCAAAATTTCTAAAACTGAGCAAACTGGATAATTACATATAATGACATATGAGTAACAATATATGTAATTTTTTTATGCATTTGTAATTTTAAAGAAAGAACAAACGACAATAACCATGATGTAAATTGCATTTCAAGTGACTGTGATTATACTAAATTTAGTTATATTTAAATTAATTGGATGTTTTATCTTAGAATGACGAACATCCTAAGTTGGATATTTATTTAAGGAATAAAATGTTATGGTAGATTTGTTGATATTGCACATTTTTTTGGTCTCTAGAGGAAAATGCTTAGTTACACTTTATAATGAAGCTGAAGTCTTACCGAAATATTTAGAAAAAGAGGTATGTTATTCCTTTCTAGATTTATACACAATGATTCAAATTCATGTTAGTTACTGTCCATTAAGGATCAAGTTCAACTTTACCATTTTTGAACACAATATTATCTGGTTGTTGTAAGCGTTTATTCTGATTCCTGTCATTTTGTTTCCTTTGAGAAGCAAAGCTTTTCCATACATTTGTAGTTTCATTCCACCCTGGTGTATAAATCTTTATGTCCACCACCCCCCCCTCCCCTCCCCTCCCAAAAAAAAGGGGGAGTGTCCCTGTGATGGACTAGCTTTCTTTTCAGTGAATAATAGTGTTAAGTTACAGGACTCCAGTTCACTTCATTATGTATAAGTTGAGTTCAGGTGAAGATCTGTGTTGTATACAGGGGTTTCACTAAGGGTTTGAGCAGGAGGGCATTTCGATTTGACAGACAGGCAAGATATCGGGAAGGCCTGATAGGAATTTTGAAATTCTTTTGTTGTAGAGATGCATTTTCCTGCATTCTGAGGCCCCAAACAATGTCTTTCAAAGCACACAAAAAATGTTACACATGTCATAATTTGAGGCATTTCAGATGGTCTTTTGTGTTGCACAATTCTTTGTGCAATGCATTATGGAGTGATTTTGTTTTTAACAGAAAGGAAAATGAGTTGAATGCAGTGTATGGTACTGTCATTAAGTAAGGAAATTGTAGCATTTTGACAGTAAAATCTGTTTTACCTTGAAGAAACATCAACAAGACGATTGTAACTTGACACCTTTTTTTGTTCCTTATATTAAAAAAATAGTAATAATCTGGTTAGACGTTAAAATCAGCCAGGCAAAGTCATGGTCACAGCCGGTCAATTTGCCTGGTGCCCAGCTCTTAATGAAACCCCTGTGTATGCTGCTTGTAATACTTGTGTTACTTGAGTCTGCTTTTAGCATTTCAACCTATCTCTAAATACTTGCCCTCATTATGACGTGATGTTATCCTGACATTATTGTCCTCCTGTTTAAAATGTTTACAAAACCACGAGAGGTGGTTAAAAACTGCAGAATCAGTAAGGTGGCTGCACTAGCAAGAGTTCACTATAGTAAACACAATTTGCTTGAGAAAAAAAATTGCTTGAGTGGTTGTTTCTGGCGACAGTTCTTCTGTTAATTGGTGGCAGATATGTCAATGTGAATTGTAAGTAAAGGTGTACCATTTATAAATTTATAGTACACTCAACAAAGTTACTCAATTGTGATTAGTCAAGAGCAGTACAATTAATCCTAAATAGCACTCCGTAGGAGTGCCTATTAAGTTTCCATGACAACGGCTCGTAAGCTCGTATTTTTGTTGAATGTACTATAAATAAAATATCGCATGACCTCGAGTACAATTTCAGGATTAATAGATACCTCCTCATGATTTTGAAAGTTCTCAAATTGCACAAGCCTAAAGGCTTGTGCAATTTTGAGAACTTTCAAAATCTGCACTCGAACCTTTTAATCCCAAGTTGTACTGAAGGTCGTGTGATTTCCTATACTTACTGCATTTAGAAATGCCTTTGTGAGCTCATAGGAACTGTTATTGAAGTACTGTATTGGAATATTCAACAGGACTGGTTTCATTATTTCTTGGTTTATGATCCCCAACAAAAAACCTTGGTGGCAGACAGAGGAGAAATGGGTATTGGCACTGCTTACCAAGCTCATGTTCCAAAAACAATGATTAAAGGTACATTTTGTGGTACTAAATAGTCAGTATATCTAACGTTAGTTTCAAAGCAAGTAATTCCATCTTTAAGTTTGAATGCATTTTTTCCCTAAGGAAGGGGTTCGGAATATACCAATGATTAAATCTGTTCTATTTTGAAGATTTTCTATTGTTTGTATAACTCATCTTTTAACACCATAATGGCTGCCAGTTATTATCACCAGGTACACTCTATAATAAGCCTGGTGGTTTCTAGAGGCCATCTTGCCACACATTGTACTTTTTAACCTGTAAATATATTAGGAAAAAGGCAAAATAAACAAATAAATAATAACGACAGGCCTGAAAACCTTGTGAGAATTTAAAGCAATAAAATTAATTTCATCTTTAGGGCAATTGAAATGGTGAATTAATCCTGGGATGATGCAGTGATGTCTTGAAATCATGTTACATGAAATCAGGATGTTGTATATTTTGTAAATAACCACACTAAGCATGCAACTAAGTCACGTACTATGTACACATGTACTATGTTTTTATCACTTTAAAGATACTATACTAGCTACTAAGAAGACTAGAAGTTTTTGTTTATACACTGTTTGGTATATTGCTCTAATTTAAATGTCCAAAATCCCTAAATTTAAAAAGTTTCTCTGGTGAGAAAAAAATTATGTTCATGTTGTAGGACAAGATGACCGTGACCTTTCCAAACTAGAGACATTAGTCTGGGATCCAAAAAACTCTTTACAAGATCAACATATTGACCAGTTTCTTGTCATTGCAAGGTATTTTGTTTTTATGTGTTTTTGCTTGAAGAGTGTTGTGGTGGAGGTATTGGTGATAACATCAGTTGTGATGTGTACAATTAGTATAGTAACAAGAACTACAATAGATTATTATAAATTCAACTTCCTCCTGGGGTTAGCACTAATGCTAGAGTTTCCATTGTCGGTGTATTTGATAAGTAGAGAACCAGCACACTAGAGATTGAGAACTGGAGAAAAACACTTCAGATTGTGAAACTCTCAGTGAATAACTGCTGAGACTAAACCAGTTTTCTAAAGTAATCAGTTTTAATGTTAGGTTCACTTCTCCTGTCTTTTAGAGGTATTTCATGAAAGAGAGGCCTTTTGTAGTATTTGTGGTTTACTACAATGGGGCACTAAATTATTAATACCACTAATTCAAGGGAGAATTTATTAGAAATGAGGCAATTAAATGGAATCAAATTGGTATTAAGAATTAATGACAGATGGCATGCCAATAAATCTGCAGCACAGACCTTCAGTTTATTTATCATATGAAACCGTTTTTTTTTTTTTCATTTGTTCTACAGATCTGTTGGTACATTTGCCAGGGCTCTTGACTGCAGCAGCACAGTGAAGCAACCCAGCTTACACACGAGTGCTGCAGCAGCATCGCGGGACGTTACATTGGTAAGTTTGTACCAAGTAAATTTGTTCCCAACCCTTTCACAGAGTATGTAGAATTAAAACTGAAAAAAAGGTGGTTTAAATTCCCTATTTCCATTATACAGCATAATGAATAACACTCCAAGAAATTATTGGCTAACAGCTTTCATTTTGCTCAACAAAATTAACAGCTCCACAGAAAAGAACTGTGTGCATCAATAGCTTTCATTTGAATTCTTCAGGATTGGTTCCCAGGCTTAAAAGATAGAAATGACTTGTACTGGTAGCCAAAAACAGCACTGCTGTGGAGTGCATCTGTTTATTAGCTTTGCTCAGATGTCATAACCACCTTGCACACTTTAAACTGTCCAGTGATAATCAAATGGCTTAACTTGAGGGCATGCATATCAGTGAGCTATAAACTTAGAAGCATGTTAATTGATTATGAAAGTAAGGTTAATTTGTTCTGAGTATTGGCAGTTTGTAACCCTTTGGGCTTCCTACCTGTTAGTGGAACATATGATTTTTATATCTGTTATATGGGAAAAATCATATGAAGTATTATGAACATAGCGTGGGACAACTCTGGTATAAGATTACATCATTTTCTGATATATTGTTGTTCTTGCTTATCTTTTGCTATTTCAAGCATGTCCAAGCAACTTCTCCATTTACAGTGCTTTCGAACAAGTTTTTGGTACAACTTGACTGGAAATTTGTTACCTTGGCTTAATTTATTGTCATAACTTTTTTGTTGGTAAAGTTTTCTTTAAAAAAATGCTCTAGAACAATCACAGTGATATTGTACCTGAGGAATTTGATGACGACATGTACAAAGAATGTGGTCACACCTGAGATCACATGGCTAAGACACTGTCCAGTGTATTAATGTGTATCTTATGTTATTGGGTTACATTCTGTTTCAACTTAAACTAGTGTATCATTCTTTGGGTTACTAGGCTGTCTAGGGCAAAGATGTCTGCATATCTGTCTGCAGTTTCATCATATTACAGAAAATTCCATACATACCATTCTGCAGTCTCAAAATTTATTCCAACTTGGCATGGAGTTTGCAGAATATGGCTAATCAATAATGACCTTGAACTTTGAAGAAAATGTTTTGAAAAAGTTTTAAATGTCATGGGAAGGCCAAGCTAAATTTAAGGAAGGAAGGAAAAAATACAAGTAATGTATGCTTTGAAATTTTTTGAATTAGGGTATTTTTGACATTTTTTTTTCTGCCATGAATTTCATTTTTAGGCTCATGCTATGTTTTGCCTTCATAATAATGGATACAACATTGGTAAAGCAATAGCTAATCTAGTTCCTGAAGGGGGTCCCATCCTTTGCCGTGATGAGATGGAGGAGTGGTCAGCAGGTCAGTGACATGTCTTTGTTAATAGTTTCAAAATTTTCCTTTTAATACCACAACATTATTATAATCAATCCTGTAGGTCAAAGAGAATGATCAAAACTGATTACTACTGTAAGAAATGTTGAAAGACAGTGAGAGTGTTTTACTTGGATGTCAGGCATTATTGTTATTATAGTCATGCAGTTGCGGTGAGGGTCAGGTTGTTTGAAACTGGTCAGAGTGTTATCTATTCCATGCTGTATTAAACAGTTTGTCTATGATAGTGAACTGTTCAACTCACTGATTTTGCCAGTCTCTTGGTTCAACAGATGCCATTGTGGCTGTCTCACTGACTATACAAAAATAAATGAATTTTAAAATATAGAAAACACATGCTACCAAGATAGGTAGAAAATGTGTTGCGAGAACTTCCCTGTCCTGCCCTGTGAGACCTGATGCTGCCTGTTGTAAGCCCATACAATTTGCTTAAAGCTCTTTAGAATGGGAATTACTGGCTGTTGGTGTAATCTGTTTCTTATCTTCATCAGAAATTTCTCTGTTGTTGTAGGGGAAGCAAATCTGTTTGAAGAAGCCCTTCAAAAATATGGCAAAGATTTTTCAGATATTCAGAAAGATTTTGTAAGTAACAAAATTGGCTTTTCACATCCCTCTGCTCTTTTCTTTTATTTTTAAAATGGTGCTTCTTTAACAGTTATTTTGAGTTGGAATCAAGCTATGTGAAGGTAGCAGCAATGAAGTTAGCAACTAATGTCCTAACATATCAGTTAATAAACTCTTAACTCAAGTAATAATAATAATAATAATGTGTAAATTCCATTGCATACCCTTGGCAACATCATTTATACTTCTGTGTTGTGTCTGTGGCAAAAGGTCTGAAGCATCAAAGTCCTGCAATTTGTTTTATATTCCCAAATTAAGTAAAATATCCAAAAGATAATAGTTGTGAAGTAGCTGAGAGAACTTTCTGTAGATCTGGTTAGCACCACGTTATCATCATCCTGTAGTCTTGCAGTTGTTCCTCAAGCTAGCACTGTGGTGCTTTGAAACAGGGTCTTTTCTCTGCACCAGATATTATGAATTCCATTATTCAGCTGAACACTACTTAATATATTCTTGCTGTCTGGATATTGTAGCTTCCCTGGAAGAGTCTTTCAAGTATAGTTGAGTACTATTACATGTGGAAAACGACAGACAGATATCTACAACAGGTGAGGGATGGTTTTGTAAATTGTTATGGAAAGAGTGTTATCTGTTCCATGTAATGTGAAACAGTTTGTCTAAGGTAGTGAACTGTTCAGCACATTAAACAAAGTTTATTTGATTTAGCTGATTTTCCCAGAAACTTTGAAAAAAGTCTAGGAGAACTTTTAGGGGTGGGTGGAGGGGATAGGAAATAGGAAAATAAAAATGTTTTCCTGATTTATAGAAGTGAGGCATTCAGTATTCAAACCCAGAAATTCAGGGGCAAACTGCATTTGTTGCAGTGCTGATGCTAAATGTCTAACATTGCATAAGTTAATGTGTGCCCATGCTCTCAATGTGAACAGGGGATGTCTGTGATTTCACTTTTGTTCTCATTTAACCCTCTTATCACAATATATCAAGCAACAAGGAACTTGTTGACTGGTGTCCTTTTTTTTTTTGCAGTATTGATCTTTTGATTTTTCTAAATGCAATTTGAAAATTTATTGACAGAAACGACTGAAAGCAGTTTCAAAAGAATGTAATTTAACACAGATATACATACCTGGCCTGTAAGTTATATTCATTGTTTATTATCATATTACAAATTTGTTATCATGTATTATTCTTTGTTCCTCGCCTAATGTTTGGTCTGTGTTAGTAACACATGCGAGCATATCCAAATTGGGCATGTGAAGATATCCATATGGAACATGCACAAAATAAATTGGTTTGCTATTACAAGAAAACTTGAATGTATGTAAAATAATTAATATTCACACTGGTAAACTTCTAGTAATTAATTTAGTGGAAAACCAGATAACCAAAATGATTCTTGTACGGTAAGCCATTTTGTAAGATATACTGCCACATGATATGTTAACCATGAGTCCCAGTTTGACTAATTTTCATTTTCATTCTAGCTTAAACCTAAAGGAGTATATGCCATATTCTGATTAGGGCAAAACAGTATTTACATATTATTTATGTAAATGCTTTGTTGAATTTCACATAGTTTGAATCCAGGAGATGTGCCATTGAGTATTCCTGAGAAATACTGTTGTTAATGTCATTGACTGACATTTCAAGTCCTGGGTTTAGAAGTCCTCAGAGTCAACTCACTTGGGTCTGGTTATGACTTCTACTCAGGTTGCTGAAATGTCCACTAATGTAATCAATAACTGAAGGGTGGCTGAAAAAAAGCCTTAAGTGAGTTCTGATAAATTGCCAGATTCTCCTCTTCTAAATTACTTTGTATTGGCTTATGAATCACAAGGAGAATTTTTCATTACATAAAAAGTCATGCACACCTCTTGAACTATGAGTCTTTCTTAGGACTGTAACTATGGTGGTGATTTTCACTTTACCAAGATGTTACACTAAGTTGCTTTACCAGCTTTCATCGACTTTCAATGCTATATTTAATGCAGGCTTGGCTCTTACTTTCCTTCTTTTGTTTTAGGGGTGGTAGTACTTCCCAATCAGGAAAAAAACAAACGTCAACTATTATTTTAACTCCTCCTCCGGGTGTAGCCACCAACCTTGTGGGTGTCTCCTGTGAAAGCTGTTATGGTATGTCAATGCACCAGCCTAATCTGACCCTTCATGGCAAATGTTTCACCTTGGCATTTAGCAACAGGAGTTTTGTTGCACATCTTGAGGTTGAAGCTTGATGCTTGTCAGCCTTCACATGTTTTAATAGAAATAGGAGTTGCAGTGTGAAACATGTTTTGGATGGAAGATGTGTGAGGGCAGTGATTAGGACATAAGCTTTTGGTAGAGCTTTCTGTTACTAAATGCAGGGTATTAGGCAGTCAGTCAGTCCTTCAAAATTAAATAGTGTTGTTTACTTTAGTAGTAAACTAACAATTTTTTTGAAAAGCTGTTTTACCAATTGTGTTGTTGTGTTTATTTGTTACAGGAACCTCATCACAACAGTGGTATCCCTGGGGAGTTCCTAATTCTCAGCACAAGTTCTGGCTTTGTACTCTGTGCTGGATTTACTGGAAAAAATATGGTGGACTAAAAAGACCAGGTATAAAATTCATCTTTGGCAGTATTCATGCTCTCAAGATTTTCCTCTGTAGGATATTGAACTGTGGCTTGTGGTGAAATGGTAGCTGTTCACAACAGTGGTAACGCTTGTAATCACTACCCTCATTACACCACATCCTCTTTTGTAAATGTCGTCATCGTCATCATCCTCATCATTATCATCATTATCACCATCTCTGTTACTTTCAGTACCATAAAAATTATGCCCCTTCTTGTCATCATTGTCATCTGTCATCATCCTTATCATCGTCGTCATTGTCATTGTCATCGTCAACATCATCGTTGTTGTCATCGTCATCATCATCATTATCATAATTGTAACAATTACCGTCAGACACCAGATGTTCCCATCCTCCATATCTCAATGTCAGTTTGAAGATGTTATGATTCTTTGTTGTAGATGGTTTGTCTGGCAAGGGTCATGGAGGACTGGAACCAAGGTACACCTGCAGAGTCTGTGGGAAGGTGTTCAACAGAGCAGGTTTGTAAAGTATTGCACACTTCATTAAAATTTTAGGAGCCCTCAATCCAGAGCACATGTATTAGTTTTTTGTGCTTCCTTGTTTCATCTTCCCTACCTCACAATCTTTGTGTCTGTTTTTAGACGGTTTTTAAGTCTGTAAACCCACCTCCTCCCCTCTACAAAATCCAGCTGAGCTTTATACTTTCTTTGAAACACTATGGCTTTTTATATTCCCTCTCCCATGGAATCCCCATTAACATTTTTTGAAGAAGTCCTTTTCTTTTTACAACAGAGCGTTTGTCCAGCCACATGGGAACACACAAAATGTACAAGTGTGCTGTGTCACAGTGTGATAAGGTATTCAAGTGTTTACCAGTAGCAACAGGGAAGAAAAGCATCTTTGATGGACCGTCTATTTCTTCAGGTCCTTTTGTGCCAAAAAGTAAACCAGCACTCTTGAAAGTTGGTTTTGAGTCACAGACAGCAAAGGTGCATGCTCAAGGCCTCTCACTAATATTTGAAAGGCTCAGTGCAAAAAAAGGGCGTAAGTGGTGATTTTGCCTAAAATTTCAAGTTCAGTGAAATTTACTCTTTGTCCTACAGACTGGTTGTCATGTCAGACACATTGTTCTGTATTTATTTTGTGGTTTTAAGGTGATGGGTTCAGCAAAGTTGTATTCAAATTTTCCAAATTCAGGCCTTCAGAGTGAAAAAATAACTGCAGACCTCAGTTTCTGACATTATAACCAGTTTGTAGGCCAAAGAAGAATGAATTTCAGGGAACTTGGGATTTTAGACAAAATCAATCGAAATCATCGCTTATGCCCTTTTTGCACCAAGCCATTCATTTGAAGTAGATAGAGATGTCAAGGCTGCAAATATATTTTTTTTCATAAGCAGGTCATTTGTCAGGTCAGAGACCAGACCTGACCTGACAAGGAAACAGTCTTGTTGGACAAAAAAAATTCCAAGTGAAAGAGCAAAATTACGAATTCAACAAAAAGTGCCTGGTCAGAGTGATAGACCAGACTAATATTTCGCCGGTCAAAACGTCAAATTCTCCGGACAACTGTCCGATGACCGACTGTTATTTGCAGCCTTGGATGTGCTAAAAATAACCAGAGAATCCCATCATTGTGGAAAGGTCAACATGCTATTTCTCTATCCAATTAGCCAGGGATCCAACTCGGTATTTCTGGGGAAAATCCAAGGCTCCCAGCCCTTCGTGACGGCCCTGATAGTCCCTTTTGGTTTTCAGGGCTCCTTCATCACCAAGAATTTTGTACTTAACAATTATCCACTGAAGTGGAGTTGAAAAGTGGTGGATATTTACCAAACTGCAAAGCGGCAAGGTAAATATCCACCACTGAGGTAAATAATTATTTTTAGTATATACCACACAAGTTGAATACCTAGCATTTATTCAAATAATTTCCTCTTCAGAAACCGAAGGGGTAGGCCGTTTTGTTTCTCTTTGGTTGCTCGGAAGTGAATAGTACTTTGCTAATCACCTCCAAGTTAACCAATCAGAACACGCAAAAAGCAGTATTCACTTGTTGTGGCTACTATTTCCGGTTCCTGTTGCATCATGTGATTCCCCCAGGGGAATTGCACGTGCCTTTGTAGTTTTTTTGGTGAAAGAAAATTGTCGCATCCAACAGTTTTTTAACGTACAGTTTTAA